>NAOQ01000560.1:7908-34214 GCA_002751075.1 Ichthyophonus hoferi
TATAGTATAATATAGTATAGTATAATATAGTATAGTATAATATAGTATAGTATAATATAGTATAGTATAGTATAGTATAATATAGTCTAGTATAATATAGTATAGTTTAGTATAGTTTAGTTTAGTCTAGTATAATATAGTATAGGTTTATATTGTATATAGTATAATATAGTATAGCATAGTATAGCATAGTATAGTATAGTATGTAGTAGATAAATTATGTGATTGGTTTGCGAGATTTTGTTTCTAATACTAACCAATCATATATAACCTCCCAGATTGTGGCCGCTATTATTGGCAAATAATTATACATATGACGACGCCGGAAGCCTTTTCATTGGTTATACTACTGTCGACCCATTATATGGGTACATTAAAATGCTCTATATCCCTACAATTTAGATATTAAAACATTTAATCTCTGGTTGGCCATGTTTAATTTTCTATATGTTCTATCAAGTTCGTTGATTAAAAATTAATATATTTTAATAAGGTTTATTACACAATTTTTACAGGCTAATATTACTTTATAATAGTACTTGAAATGATGAAAAAATTACTCATTAAAGATATTAAACACCTAACACGTATTGATTTGTAATATATATGATCATGTTGAGCAACTCAGATTTGAATTTTAAATTTTAATGCTCATTAAAGTGTTTTCAGTGGTGTTAGGTATGGCTGGCTACAAAGTGGTAGGGTTGCTATTTTGAAGATATGATACATCGTATAATATATATATATTATATTTGTATTGCCCATTTCAGTCAGTGTACTAATTATCAATATTATATTGTAGTTATTATATTACTGTGGAGTAGTTATTATCTGTCACATGTATATTGTCCTAGTATGTGATAAGATTCATTTGTGGTAACCGTAATCTATTCATAAGGTAACTATCCTTATCTTATCCTCCCTTATATTCACCTCAATAAAGGTATATATATAAACAGGTCTCAGACGGGTTCTAAGACATGGACTTTATTATTCATATCCTTTCTGTTTATTCTTAAGTCATTGACCTATATATAGGTTAGCTCGTGCTGCGTAGTAGACCTTGGAGCATATTGTTTGTGTTGCTAAGTATTTTATTAACAGTGATAGTTATTACACCATATTCTAGTATTAGTGTATAGTAGTGTTTAAGAGGAACACGTGGAACTTAACACCAAACACTGACTATATGAATGAGAGATAAATTTTATAGTGTATATACTAGTTGTATTGTACAACAGTATGTAAGAGTTTCAGTGACTTGCCCCAGGCTCGTGGTCTCCAATTAGTTTTTGATTTCTAGGTAGATGTTTTCTTCTAGGTGCTATAGAGTATCTCAATCCCGTTTATTAGGAATTAGCCAGTTCTTTGTATAGTTCCTTCACTGCCTTAGTTCTGTCTGTGGAGTCGCCCTCTTAGGGGTGCTACTGCATCTACATTTGAACGTGATTGCAAGCAGTGCAAAGACATTATACTAGGTCACTAATGTGTCCTACTGGGGTATATGGTAGTTGTAATAGTTATGGTTTTGAATATATTCAATAGTTTCAAAAAGGATAGATTTTTTTAAACATATATTGCATACGAACCATATGATTGAATTTTAATATGTGCATACGCCTATATAATTGGTTTTTGCCGAGGTTGGCTCAAAGAATAGACTTATGCACTTCTATAGTATCTACAGGGGATTTCAAATAAGCGTAAATTAACCGGATGATGAATTTGAATTACACTACTATAAAACATGCATTTACATCTAAAGTTATGCAGAACAAGGACCTGTTTGCAACAAATGTTTTAGCCAACAGCATATTTTGAATCTTTTTAATTATATATACACATAACTGCATTTATACATATATTTATATAAATACTTTAAATGTATGCATTCATATAAGTACATATATACATATACATATACACATGCATATTTACCGTACTGCTTAAAATGGCCAGGCATGCTTTCAACCAATTTTTATTATTATTTTTTCTATAACTTTTGGGTAGGATTAGACTAAAATGATAAAGTAGATAGGGTTTGAATTTAATTGAAATATAATTTTATAATTGCTGGAATGTGTATGCAATACATAACAATGATCCTTAATTATTTATTTGTTTGTTTGCTTGTATTAGAATACAAAATATATTCTAGTTGTGTATTATCTGCGGTTAATCAAATTGTAATAATTATCTGTCAAACTTATTTAGTGAAAATTCAAATTGTAATAATTATCTGTCAAACTTATTTAGTGAAAATTTCGGCTGGAGATTAATTCCTGTATACCATACTATAAATGTTAGGTATACAGTTTGATCCGAATTCAGTCTTATCGCATCAACATACGTTTAGAATAACATACTTTAACCACTGTGTTGTTGATATGGGGCTTCTAGTTTTGTTTAAACTATAGTTCGCCACCTGACATGCGTCATTTTCAGGATAACAGTCTAAGATATAGACAGGGTATATTATGTTTATCCTGTATTTTTCCGTTTCAACATGAGATGATATTTCCTCTGCCAAAACATACTCACATTTCGTTCAAAAGGTAGTCGCACTAATCATCCTACCCTAGACTAATTTTATTTATTTAGAGATAACCCAGTGGATTGGCTTGTAGTTAATTTATCATTACTAATGTAGGAGTAATATATCTAAAAGTATGCTATATAAATGTTTATATAACTGTAATTTGTAATTTAATTTATTGATACTTAATATAATCATATATATATATTAGTTAAGCTAAAATTATAAAATTAAATTATTTTCTACGGATATAATTATTTATATAGGGGATAAAAAACACATCAATATTATATTTTATCCATTAAAATATTTAAAATATGTTAGCAGAGAGAGTCACTACACTAATCATCTAGCCCATATATACGTGTTAACATACATGTACTATATCTTGTATTATATATATTATGCATAGTATGATATATCCATACAATAAATAGTAAAACTATAGTTTATTATTCTTTATTACTATTATATCATAGTATTATATAATAAATATAATATAATATAATATAACATAATATACATAAATAAATATAATAAGAATTAATATAATATAAAATCATGGGGTCAGGTGATTTAAATTTGAAGAAGAGTTGGCATCCTCTTAAGTAAGTCGTTAGTGTTAAGTTAGTTAGTTGTCTACATTATATGTATTTAGGGGTTATGTATATGTATATTTTTGTTTTTATGTAAGTATATATGTTTGTATGTATGTATGTGTGTGTGTGTGTGGAGGTGGAGGTGTATGTGTATGTGGGAATGTATGTGTGTTTGGATGTATCTATGTATGCATACGTATATTTGCATATACGTGGACATGTGGGCGTGTGCATGTGTTTTAATATGTATATGTGTGTGTATGTATGTATGTTTGTATGAAAGTGCATGTGTATATATGTGTTATGTATATTTGCATGTATGTTTGTATGTGTTTGTATGTTTGTATGTTTGTATGTTTGTTTGTTTGTTTGTTTGTACATGTATGTGTGTTAGTATTAAGATATTAATATTCTTAATACTCCATTATTATTGGTGTTTATATATTTATTTGTGTAACAACAAACAATCTATCTTATATATATAGGGTATGGTTTAATGGTAACTATGGTAACGAGGAATAGTGAAAATGCAGCCACACATATGGGTGATGTTATAGCATATAAATAGATATATATATATATATATTATCATACCTACCTACCTGCATACATAATTACATACGTACATCCATATATGCACTATCATATTATCATGTTTACATACATGCATACATCCCTCTCTCCCTCTCTCCCTCCTTACCAACCTACCCTTATGTCATTAAATCCATTTCAAAGTACCTATGAAACCATCCTGTTCTACTACACTCACAATAATGCTCCTTTATTACATCCCTCTATTAAAATTATTAAAAACTAAACAACTACCCAGACTGGTCAACGTAGAGAAGGTATGGAAGGCAGAACAGAAAGATAAGAATGAGAAGGATAGAATAGCACAGCTGCTAAGAGAGAAGGAGGATGAGAGGATGAGAGAGGAGTTGCAGATGCAGGCCATTAGTGCCGGGCATATGACCACAAAGAGTGCACAGCGATTGGACTGGATGTATGCTGTACCGGTAAGTGTAGGCGTGGGTGAGGGTAGAGTATAATAGAGTATAGTAAAATATAGAGTATACTAGAGTATAGTAGAGTATAGTAGAGTATATTAAAATATACTAGAGTATAGAGTATAGTAGAATATAGGGTATAGTAGAGTATAGTGGAGTATTGAGCATAGTAGAGTATAACAGAGTATAATAGATTATAGTAAAGTATAGAGTATAGAGTATAGTAGAGTGTACTAGAGTATAGTAGAGTATAGCAGAGTTGATTATAGAGTATAGTAGAGTAGAGTATAGTAGAATATAGTGGAGTATAGTAGAGTATAGTAGAATGTAGTAGAGTATAGGGCATAGTAAAGTAGAGTAAAGCACAGTAGAGTATGGTAGAGTATAGTAGAATATAGTAGGGTAATATATCTATGTTTTCTCTACCTATTTATTTTTCCCTCTCTCTATATGTAAACTAATAAATTTATCTTCCTCCAATCACAGGGCCAGCAAACCAACAGTGACGAATACCTTCTAGGTAAAAAGATTGAACGATTACCCAATGAAATTAAAGCAGAAGAGGCTAGCTTAGCAGCAGGCTCGGGATCTTTTATGGCAGCCAATAGTGCTGCGACAACCTTAGATCTAGCATCTAAGATTAGAGAAGATCCTATGTTTATGATTAAGAAGAAGCAGAAAGACCGTATTATGGAGGTAGGGTAGGGTAGGGTGTGGTGTATATTGTATATATCTACTATAGTCATACTTGTATAGCTGTATGTATTCATAAGCGCCATTTTACTTAAAACATACATACTTACTATTTATTTCCATATGTAGGTGCGTCATAATCCTGTCAAAATGGCTCTTCTGAAAGAAATGATCGAGAAAGAGGCAGATAAGAAATCTAAGAAAGATAGAAAGAGAGAGAAGAAAGAGAAGAAGAAGGAAAAGAAAGAGAAACATAAACGAACCGAGTCAAAACACTCGGATGAGTCGGGTATTTCGGATTCCGATAGTAAAGGAGTTCGGGAGACGGATGAACATGAACATAAATTGACGGAATATATGAGGGGATATGGGTTGATGGTAAAGGGGAAGGGGGAGATGAAGAGGGAGGGAGAGAGAGGCGGAAATAGAGAGAGGGAGAGGGACAGAAGTAGGAGTGATAGATCTAGAGACAGACACAATGACCATGTAGATAGATATGATTCTAATAGAGGTAGAGGAAGTGGAAGAGAAAGGGAAAGAAGGGGAGAAGAAGAAAGAGAAGGAGAAAAAAGAAGAGAGAGAGAGAGGGATATGAATCACAAAGTATCCAGTGATAGATTGACTAAGAGACCAATAGAGATGAACAGAAGGGGGGGTAGATCACATACTGGTGCATTAGATGCCGAAGAGAAAAAGAGGCGTTTGGCTGCTATGCAGGTATCTATTTTAATATTTGCATTACATTATTTGGATTCTGATGTAGTTTATATATATATAATTGTTTTTTATTAATATTTTTTTCGTTCTTTCAAATAATTTCCTCATTATCCTTTTTATTGCCATACCTAATGCCAATGAAAACACTATGGTAGGCTTAATATTTCTGATTTACTGAATACGATACTATCTATTTATACTATTTACTGAACCCGATACGGTGATATATATACGTAGACAAGTATATCTACCTTTACACGTATAGATATATATATATACATACATACATACATATATATATATATAGTACCAGTACCATACTATCATACTATCATACTTAACATACACACAAACACAGGCGGATGCAGCATTGACCAGCCAACAACGGGATGAACGCATTGCCCTGTCAGCTAAGCGAGATAGAGAAGAGGATGAGAAAGAGAAACAAGAGAAAGAGGCCAAGAGAATAAGATCAAATGATAGCGATAATGAATATGATACACATGAGAAGGATTTCCTTGACAATGTTAGGAGGGATGCCGTGATGTCATCAGATGCAAACAGTTCATTGCAGGAAAGACTACAACGCAATAGACACTTTATACAAAGGACCGAGGCTAGATTGGCAGGAAGTTTTGTAGCTAAATAGGGATTGAGGTATATATGTTTTAATTTTTTTAATAATATATAGCACTATATCATACGGTTGTTGTAGTTTTATAAACTGCAAATACAACAGACATTTTACAGGCGACAGAGGTAAAATAAGAGGTTTTTTTATTAAGTAAATAGGGATTGGGTTATATATTTTATAATTTTATAAGTTTTATATATAACTGCTGTTATCTTATATATCTACACTTTAATCATATGCGATAGAATATAGAATATATGATACCATATCATGTTACTTTTGCAGTTCCATGGACTACAGCGCAATAGACTGGGGTGAGATTTGATAACTAAGTAGGGGTTGGGTTATATATTTTATAATAATAATATATAATTTATAATACTATATCATCCTGTTGGTATAATTCCATAGATTATACTGTATAAAGATAAAGTGTTTATACAGTGTACTGGTACTGAGGCTCGATTGGAGAAACGTCTTATAACTAAATAGAGATTAGGGGATAAAATTTTATAAGATTAATACTGTAAGTATCATACTATAATTATATCTTTATATATCCCCAGTTAATCTGCATTCCAATCATGTCTATTCAGTGATAGGCCGAATTATGCAGTGTAAAATTAAGTTAAATCGATCTATACCAACAGAGTTAGCTCTAATTGCCCAATCACTACCAATTTAAAATTTTAATTTCATATACGATATGTAACTAGTGGTTGACGTTTAATCTTAATCAACTCTAATGTCGTGCTATTTAATTGTAATAGATGTTACATTATATATTGCCTTGTCTACGAAAGAATTTTATGAATGAAAAACACACATAAGCGGATAAGAAAGAAAGCCAAACAACCATGGAATTCAAAATAGTAGGTTAAAATTTTATTTCCAGGAGTTCCATACGTAAGTGTCAAAATTGAGATCAATTCCTGTATACCATATGATATCAGTATATAGATTTATCCGAATTCAGTCTCACCGCATCGCATGTGTTTAGAATGCTATAAATTAACCAGTGTAGTTGAGACGGGCCTCTATTGTAACACTTCAAACTCTGTGTATTTCTCTGTATTTTCTATACATTTTAATCTTCAAAATAGGAATCTTAGACCTCAATATGCGAATCATCAAAGTATTATAAGTAATGTGGAGGTTGTTGATTGTGTTAATTACAATTCGGGTATTAGTAGATATTTTTCTCCTCTTTTAGAGCTGGAAGATGTTGGTTTTTAATTAAATATTGGGCGTGCTTATTGCTTTTATCTTATCTTAGTTTGTAGTTTTTATTGAATATTTTGATGATTTTCATATTGAATTTTACAATTCATATTTTGGAGATTAAAAAATATAGTAGTACGCTAATTGTAGAATTTTTTATTTATTTTTAATTGAATGTTTTTAATATTAACTAATTATGTGCGATTATACCGCCAAAATATTTTAACGTCACCAATAGCATGCGGCATTGGAGTTTCAGTTTACACTTTTACGGCAAAATAACAATAAAATACCTGAGGTTTTTATGTAAAACATAAAATATAGCGTTGTTTTGTATTATTCGTGTCTTATTGCCATTTTTTTCATAACCACTTACACATTTTAGCAAAAAAAAAAAAGCTCCCTGAAGACGTAAACAAATGCCAAACATATATTTTTTTTACTTTAGATTAATAAATAAGGCAGTGCTTTTAAAATACAGGGGCCTTTTATTATACCAACAAAGGTTTATGTATGAATAAATACGTCTTTAAGATTACAAGAAGTCAAATTATAGACACAGCTCTTTTTAGTGAACAAAGAGTTGTTTGTTGTTTCTTATATTTGCTATTAATATATTTTTTTCTAATATATTACATTTATGGTTCATGGTTATAGTATCTAAATAGTTCAAGTGGCTATAGTATGTCTAATTGGCTCTCGTGGCAATTGTATGATCTAAGCCACTATATATAATGTAAGAATACAATTTTCACAATACAATATGAATGTAAGATGAGCTCGCATAACAAAAAACATTCTATACTATGTTGCAGTGAAGACGTTCTTAAGAAGAGAAAACCAGTACAACCAGAACAAACAGATTGGTCACTATGTGCTCTGTGTCAGGAAGTTCTTTTAAAAGATGATGTGCTTACAGATCCTTTACGGAATACCAATCCCAAAACTTTGGCTGTCGACCTTAAAATGTTTTCTAATTTAGATACGAAAATGTTAATCACAATCTGAATCGACTAGATAATGGAACTAGCATAGCACAAACTTTACAAGACAACAAAGTGAAATGGCATAACAGTTACAAGGATTCGTTTAACAAGTACAGAATCGGAAAGATTCTAGAAAGGGTGAAGTATCACTGATCAGCTGAAAAATTACCAGCGAAAACTAGGTCCACTAACGTCAAATCAATATCTGGAGAAAAAATTTGTATAGTCTGTGATCTTGGAGATATTTGTCCTCATAAATTATATAGAGTTCAAACTCGTGAGCTAGAAGATAATATTACATGATTTGCAACTAAGCTCCAAGACCACAATTTATTGATAAGAATTGGATTGCAAGATGTGGTATCAACTGAACCATGCTATCATAATAATTGTCGTACTACTTTTAATAATCGACATAGAAGTCACGTAAACAAGAAAGATAACTTGACTCCTGAATATTATATCACTGCATTCGACTATGTGGTGGCCTTTATAAAGGATGTGAACATGTTCAACATTTTAGTTTCAATTCCTCTTACTAGTCTTATTGAGAAGTAAATAAACAATTTGGGGAAGCATGTCAATACTAAAGATAAAAATGTGAATCCAGCTACATTCAAATCTCAGTTAATCGAAATAATTAAAAATTTGGTTGATAATAAGGTAGGCGTTGATGCCATGTTATCTTATAAAGGCTGTATTTGCTCTGCGATTGTGGTCGCATTAAATTATTCAGATAAACAAGATCAAATAAACCAACTGGCTCAGATTTTACGTAGAGATATATGTGAACCAACAAGCCGGTTTCATTTACATTAGTAAGGTTCCACCTAATTGGCAAAAAATATCTGTGCCAGTCTGCCTTTTGCAACTACTAAATCCTGTAATACAGGGGTAGATCTCGACGAGGACAATATATCAATTGCAGATCCTGTATTCACAATATCCCAGGAAATAGTATTTAATACCTCAAAATATAAGAGAGATAGTGGTACATTAGACGCAATACGTTACCAATAAAATTTGTATTCAGACCAATACAATACATTGTTTAATTCTATTCAAACTATTTATATATATTTTTGTTTGATATATATAAAATAATGAAGATACTCCGAGAGTATTGAATACCAAACCTTGTTTCATTAGCCAAAAAGTAAAGCACGTGGTTTTGTTTTTGTTTAATTTCACTTTAACATGCCTTAATTTTTTATGAAACTTTTCAAAATAATAAAGTAATACAAATGAACAGCATTTTTTTTTTTAAAAAAAAGAGCTTAGCAAAAACATTATGTTTGTGTCAGTTGAAGGGGACATGAACTCAAACAGAAGCGGAAAAAAGGCTTACAAACAACAAAAATAGTTGCAATCGCAACAAGTTATAAAATCACGCAAACTAAAAATACCTATTGGTTGATAATAATAAATAGCAATAAATAATTGGTGAAACACAAGTATAAATAACCTGCCAATCAAAGACTTGTGATACAGCCAGATCCCACAAACTAGGAAAAAGGACAGAGTTTGAGGTCCAAAAAATAAGTTGAGGAGAGGTTTAAATACTGGTCTTCACGTGGATTTTTATTGGAAGATTAAACTCTACTTATTCTAAAAAAAATATTTTTTGGTCACAAAAAAAATGGTATTTTGAGCACTTTGTTGCAATAGGCAAGCCCAAGCCCAGTAACGGAAAGTACTACAAAAAAGGGATATAATTTTAAAAATACGCTAAAATATACAATAAAGACAAGTCATGCATTACTTATACCGTTTAAAGAAAAAATTAATTTCATTTTCTTATTGGCTAATATATAATACATTAAAATTAAATTCTACCTTTTCTTATATTTAATTATTTAAAAATACATTGAAAAAAAAATAATCTTTAATATTAATATGTATAAATTAAACACAAAATTTTATAAATTTATCAAATACCTAAATATAATGTAAAGTACTGCAAAAAATGCGTATGCTTTTTTAAAAACTTCAAAAACTTCAAAATAAATAACTGTGCCAAGTCATACATTCGTTATACGATTGTGTGGCGTTTACTTTCCCTCTTTTATTGGTTAGTATATATATATATAATCACTAGAATTAATGGAATCAACTACATATTAAATTTTATAGCTCTTGTTTGTGGTTACTTGTATAATATTTATTATATGATAAAGATATAATATAATATATATATATATTATTTTTACAGTAAGGCGTGAACTTTTTTTTATTATAGAACAACATAATGTCAGGTGAAGACAGTCAGACAGTGGATTCTCCACAGGTATCTTCTGATGCAGATGGAAAGAACCCTTTGTCTCAAGAGAGGGTAGGTGGTGTGTGTGTAAATGACTAGAATGTTTAAGGTCCGGGTATAGGTATAAAATAATTAATATTTTTATTGCCTTTCTGCTAGTATTATAGGAATACGTCTAGAGAAAGAATAGGTGATATGTGTGCGAATGTTTAGATGTTTGAGGTCTGGGTATAGATATAAGATAATTAATACTACCATTGCCTTTTTACTACCATTATGTCACACTTCATACAGTTTAAAGAGGCCAGACCATAGGTTATTAAAATTTAAAGTACTTGTATTATCAGTATTTTACTCTACCTTATATATAGCACTATATCATTACATCTTTATTTCTGCTTCTATTTTATTTTACTCTTTCATTTATACTTTTCACTCTTTTTAATTTTTGTTTTGTACCAAGCAGGCATAGTATAGCAATCTATCTTTGTTTCACTCATACACACACACACACTCTTCCCTCTTTGTATTGTTCTGTTTAATTTCTAGTATTATATATATATATATGTTTCATTGTTTCCTTTGACTCACATGTTATAGTATAGTTTGCCCCTCCATGTATTTAAGGGTAAACCGATATCCCATCCTAAGTTATAAGTATAGTTATACTTATGGGTATGTTTTCTAACGTTATGATTTTTTCTTGATATCTTTTGATTTCAATTTATACATACATATACATATCTAGTATGTTTTAGTTCTAGTTTCACTCTATTCTATTATGCTATTTGCTCACATATTTTTGTCTCTGTATAGTTTCCATGTATACTATATTTATTTTATCTTTCTCTCTATCTCTGATTATATCACTATATCACTATGTATATGTCAGTGTATACCTGTATGAACATTGATATTTAAATATTATTGCAATCAAAGTGGTTTGAAGAGATAACAAGAGATTGAAAGCTATATTAGTAAATATAACATAGACCTATGTTTATATTTGCATTACGGATACCCAAGTTTAAATATTCCTGCCTCTCTACCTCTATACATGTAGATACAAGAGCTATACAATCTCCCTCTGGTGCCTATTGCCACCTACCTTCGTCAGAACTGTAAAACCAGTTGGGGTGCCACAGATGAGAAGAGAGTGGAATACTTTAAGGGTATGTATATGTATATGTATATGTGTATGTATATATGTGTATATGTTTGCTGTATAGACACTTACTTATGCTTATAGCATGTAGTCAAGTATATTTGTATGTGTATATACGGAGTATGTATAAAAAAAATGCTGTTGAGAAATACTTCTAGGTACATATATACATAGCATACCCACACACACACACATATATATATGGATATACTTAAGGTAAGGTATAAGCTTTTATTCTTATTGGTTTATTTTAATTAGCCATTCGGCCACGTCAAATCTACACTAATCTTTATTATAGGTAGAGATAGATTTATGATTGTTTGTAATTCCACCCATACATATACACTGTATGTTTATATAGGTTGAATGATTTAAGACCAATTATGACTGTGTGATTATATTATTGATTTACGTTAGACATTCATATTATTCTACTTGGTAATTATAATTATAAGTATGATAAAGGCAATACTGACTATATATATGTGTGTTCCTATTTTGATTGTTAAATAAATCTACGCTGTTATAAATAATAACAATTCAGTAGTATATACATATATACCCTTTCGTGTCTGTATGTACCTCCAACTAGTATACCATAGTCATTTTATGATGATCAATATTTTTAGGTGTTTATCTATCTATGGAGGATCTAGGTTGTATTATATTTATTAACCTAAACTAATCCAATAACTCCATATTTTCTTAACTGAGACTTGTAGTCCAAAGCGTTTAATTTCTAATTTTAAATTTTAAATTTTAAATTTTATGTATTACGTCTCAGGTCTGGCGGCTGTCAAGTGTCTGATCAGGTCGGAGAAGTGGGGGATTAAGAGGAAATCTGAAGCGATTATTGTATTGGAAAGGTAGGTAGGGTATACTGGCATATATACTATCATATATACTATCATTCTGTTATATACACACTGCTGAAGTGAACATCAGGTATTACGTTTACCCTATATCGTATTGTTTATAATATATTATCTTATACTATACTATTTTACTATGTAATGTAGTATAATTCCACTTTAATCTTTGCAATCTCGCCTCTAACACCATACATACACATACATATATAAAAACATACAGACTATTGGAACACAAAGAGTACTTCCACCAGGCCACCAAAGAGAAGAAACCCTCAGGTGGCGAAAGAATGGTCCCTATCCGTCCTGAGAAACAGGTGTTTGCCCTTGATCAAAGCCGTTATATATGGACCTTTGAGAGTGCAAGCTGGACTAACACTATACTAGGTGAGTGCTGGGTTTATATATATTAAAATTTAATAAGGTTTGCTAATTGGGGTTGGACGATATAGGAAGGTGTTATTATATGTTATATATATAGTATTTATAGCATCACAACATTATACTTTTATAGTATCACACTCATACGCATTCTCATACTTATGGACGTGCCCACGCACAATCTGTTTGTAGTCAGTGTATGTAGGGTCACATTCACATAATAAAATACAGTATAGTACAATTAAAGGACCCACCAACCCACCAATAATCATCAAAAGTTACACCCGTTAAACTCCTTTCTAACCCCTTTCTAACCACCCTGCTACCCTCCCGCACACACACTATACTACTCTAACCTAACCTATTCTGTACTCTACTATTGTATCTTATCCAACTCTATACAGGGATCATACTAGTGATATTCGTGTTTGCGGGTTGTCTGTTCCCCATCTGGCCTGCCCCAATGCGCGATGGAGTATGGTATCTGTCTATGGGCTCACTTGGTCTGGTTGGTCTCTTCTTTGTTGTCTGTATTCTCCGCGTGCTACTCCTGGCCATGGTGTGGATAGCTACAGGTGGTACGGTCTATCTGTGGTGGTACCCTAACCTCCTTAGAGATGATGACAAGTTCTGGGCCTCCTTCATTCCGTTCTACTCTATCTCTATAAAGGGAAATGCAGTCAAGCCTAAGGACCAGTAATTATAAATAAACGAGTTAATAGGTGTACTTATTTTAATGTGTTTTCTATGATTCCTTAAGAATACATGAAGTAATGTGGTATGGATATTGTAGACGTAGAAGATCATATAGTAGAATTAACAACGTTTCAACCAAAAAAGATAAAATTTCAATCCCGCTATAATGTAGAATATACTCAACACGTTGCTCAAACAAGTTCCTTGCATTTTGCCAATTACGAGGATATTCAAGAACCAAATCGCCAATATCAAGTACAACTGGAATCCCCGACGATTCAATTGCGTTTGAGAATTGGTCCGAACAGCATTTATTACTTATTGTCTCTATGATGTCGATCTGTACTCGATATATGCAAGGGGCCACGTTAAAACACTCCTTACTTCGGTACTGCCTCTCCTTCAAAACGAATATGTCAGAGGGGCATTCTTGTTTCTACTTATTATTTGGATATGCAAACCTTCTACCCTTTATACTTCATATATATTGGTTATATACGTGTTTTGTTCTATATTAAAAAAACATTTGTTTTATCTTTTATACAATCATTTATATAGGCCAGTCAGTCATATATGGTTTAATGGCTATATAAACTATAATACGGTCATTCATTGGCTCATAGATAACGATATGAGCCATCAAATATATATTTAATTTTGTATATACATGATTGGTTAACAATAAATTTTATTGAATGTGTTCACTTAAAAATAAATACATTTTCAAAAAAAAATAACCAAGAGTTTATGACAAAGTATTATATTACAATACTAACCACACCCATAGCAAATTAGTTTCTCAAATCGGACAAGATAATGTGATTTCTACTAATTATGGCTGTAATCAACAATTTTTTTTTTAGAATGCATAACTAGGATATACTAATAGTATAAACCATTATATACAAGAATTATATTTAGGAATTATAAATGATAATGCCACTTTTGTACTCGTTGCTTTCTGAACATATAAAGCAATCATGCCTAGTATGTAGCTTTGGGGTTCTTCACTATGATATTTTAAAGGATTCTACAGTATCCAGTATTTATGTAGTATAATGCTATATAATATTCAGCATTCATATTATAAGCGGTATTATATTATAATATAATGTTATATTGCAATACAATACATTCTCAACACAAAATAATGCAATATATTAACTTAAAAAATATGTAAAAACATCGTATGCTAGTAACAAAATATTGACCAATGATTTGCAATATACATCCAATACAACTACTAATTAAAAATGCAAAGATATGAATGGTTTTCATCCCGCATCCAAAATAATTATATTTCCAGAACAATAAAACGGATTTTACAAGAACCAGTCCCGACAGTTAAGTGGAAATAAAGCATTAAAGATATGAGAGAATTCAAAGGTGTCGTTACCTATCTCTATTTCTACATTTTCCTCCTCTAATCTGTCAACCCCTTCTAAGCCTGGTTGAAGATATGATATATGTGGAATATTCTATGTATTTTTAGTTGCATTGTATATGTACCCACCAATGTTATAGATAGTATGTAATAAAACGTTACAATTCAAATTTCAATTGTCTTTTCAAACCGACTCTTTCTTCCATTTCTAAACATCTTAGATTGCCTTGTTGTGCATCATAACTCTAAGAAATATCGCAGTATACATGATAATAAGAAGTAAATAAAATTGACAGCTCATTGTTTATATGAAAATACACAATTTCATTGGTGTATTGTCGTGGTTATAAAAAAGTATTTTTTATAGAAAAATATCCTCTCAGTAGAGTTCTATTTTATTAAGATATATTTATATATGACCTTTACAAATACTTGTTTAAAATGATTACCTATGCTCCACCAATAGATTATATTAAACTATAAAAATGAAACATTTTTTATTTACTTTATTGTTAAATAGGGATTTTGCTTTAAAATTTTATCCAGTGAAATCAAAGATGTAGATTGGATTAAGCGACCTCAACCCACTCACAAACTGAACCAAGAAAGATGCAGTTGTTCTCGCGGCACCAATAGTCAGGGATATTGGCAACCATAGATTTGCACTCTTTAGGTGCTTGCATGATAGTAGGGACAAAGACACATCCCTTAGCGTTGCAGTTATTAGCAATACAGAAGCTGTTGGCAACATCAGAGGTGCTCTCGCATGTCAAGTCAGCTGGAGAGAGAAAGACAGTTGGGGGTAAAGTTAGCTTATTTGAACTTATGTTTGTACGTATATATATCCTGAATGTGCATGTACTTACGGCATTGTGTTTTCAACAGTACATACAATAGTATTTATAAAATGAATAAAGATTAGATAGAACTAAAAATTACTAATAATGAGTATAGTTGTTTGGATATTTTTGCTATTTTATATTGAGAAAGAAGGTAAAAACGAGTTGTATTGTTTTAGTATGTACATAGTTACAAAAACCAAGTTTAGTGTCAGATGATGGTATAGTAAATGATTAGTGTGTTCATATTTACACAGTATTTGTATAAACAATTGTACTTCTAAATATTATTATTTCTATTAACAAACAAAGGTAAAGGGGTATGCATGTATGCATGTGTAGGAATAGGTATATATATATATAAATACATATATTATCTAGTTGTATAATTAAACCTACCAACAAGGCCATGACGATTGCCCTGGCCACTGAGAGCACGAATCATAATACGGGGGGCATCAATTTCAGGCTGACCTATCACCTCATTCCAGTTGTTGCTGTTGTCCAAAGAATACTCTAGTTTAACCCCTGGAATTTCACAGTTTGCTTTAAGAACCCCATTCTCAACAATAGCTCCAACCGCGGGAACACGATAAAAAATATTGGCTTTGTCTAATTTGGCCAACTCACGCTGTCCTA
Organism: Ichthyophonus hoferi; assembly: GCA_002751075.1. Taxonomy (NCBI): domain Eukaryota; class Ichthyosporea; order Ichthyophonida; family Ichthyophonidae; genus Ichthyophonus; species Ichthyophonus hoferi. The sequence goes on from NAOQ01000560.1 coordinate 24,535, forward strand.
CGACGTTAATGAAGGTATTGTATTCCTCATCTAACAGTCCGGTATTGACATAGTGGGTTTCTCCGCCTGTGAAGGTGCGGCCCTCAGTATACTCAAGCTCAAATCCAGCCTGGTGCCAGGCGCGTTCAGCCAGGGCTAGCATGCGAGGAAATAACATGTAGTCGAAGTCCTTGTCAGCCCACACTGTCTCAGTCCACACGTTACCCTAATGAGATACATGGAAGAAGGAAGAGAGAGGGCTAAATGTAAGTTAACTTTATGCAGATTTAGATTGCATCAACGCCTTATTTAAATTAAATAGGCAATAGTAATTGTTAATAGTATTAAATAATTATAGTCAACACACTCCATGCATTAACCTACCTGAAGTCCCTTGACAATCTCCTTTGCACTGCGTTTTCCTAGTGAAGGAGAAGGAAGAGAAAATGTTGCATTATCTCTGGAGTTAGCAGTCTCAGCGTTCTGAGGCAGATTGATCGGGGCAAAGCCAAACACCTTTTTCATGGTGGTACCAGATGAAGCCCAATAGAAACCACGGTTGTTGGGGTTGGTTTCATATGGTTGATCAAAATATACGAAATCAGCACATGCTGTAATGACACTGAAGCCCTTATTAGCCCAAACGTTAAGGCTTGATCCCCAGAAGAGGGCATCCCAGTCCATAGCGGCAGTAGGGAGGGCCATGTCTAATTGCTCAACATCTAGAAGGGCATCCTGTGATTGAAGAATTAAATCCGGTTAAAAGGGTGTCAATAAATTAATTGCCTATTATCATATTACTACATTACTAAATTACTACTTTATTGCTCCATTACTACATTATTATATTAATCTATTACTAGATAACTATACTACAATACCATTACATTGATCTATTACTCTCGCACTTACCTGCCAGGTCTGGAAGTTCTCAATGTCAAAGCTCTTTACAATCTTGGATACTCTCATAGCTAGGTCACTGGTCATAGCATTAGAATTAGCGATATTATGCTCTTTCATGTAAGCACGGCAAATAGGAGACCCAGTGAAAGGTAAATCAAGGGTTTCACGCCAGAGAGGGGCGGGGCTAACAGTATTGTTGATGCTCCAAATAGGAAGATCGCCTTTGTAGGATTTAGGGATGGGGTTAATGGACTCTAGACCCTCAAGAGAGTCCTTGGCCTCATCACCTCCAAATGACCAACTGGTAAGCTTAACACCGGCATTTTCATGGGCAATTTTAATCTCACTAATGACTTTGGTAACAAAGTTTTCGACGCTGGGTTGGCAAGGGTTCAAAAGAGAGAGTCTGTTGAAGTACTGAACGGTAGCTAGGCGGGTACTATGAGATTGGGGGTAGATAGATGGGTTAGAAGATGCCAAATGACACAGATAGATTTTGCTACGCTAACAAATTCTACAATATATAAATCAATACAATATGGCTTTTGATATTATACAATAAATATAACATAACGGGATGCATACGTGTCATCAGGATCAACCAGGCGATAAGTAGAATCTCCTGTTCTGTTGTATCTCAGCTCCATGGACACGACAGCTGCGCGTGCATGGCCTGGCATATCAAATTCGGGAATGACCTCAATGTTTCTGGCCGCGGCGTACCTGACAAGTTCGGTGTATTCATAAATAGACAGGAATCCACTTCCGGAGTTGTTAGTGAAAGCTCCGGATCCTAGCTGGGGCACCATGCATTTGGTCTCAGTGGGATCGAAGCAACGCTGGCTTCCAAGTTCAGTGAGTTCAGGCAGGCCCGGAATCTCCACTCTCCAGCCCTCATCATCAGAAGCGTGTAGAAGAAATTTGTTGAGCTTATAGGCAGCCATCTGGTCCAAAGTCTTAAGAAGAGTATCTAGGCTCTGAAAATTTCTGGCGATATCTGCATGCTCACCACGATATGGAAAACGGGGAGCATCGTTGATTTCAACACAGGGAATGGTCGATTCACCAACGGTGGTAAGAGCAATAATAGATTGAACACCATAGAATGCCCCGGCAACATCATAGCCAGTAACCGTAGCACCGAATAGATTGACCTTAAGAGTGTAGCCGTCTGCCTTGGCAGAGATGGAAGGAACAGCGTCGGGATTAACGTTGACCTTAATTTCGTAATTGCCGCTCTTAAATCCAAGTTGTTCAAAACGTCCCATAAGAACATCATTCTGGGCGGTGGGGAGATCACCAGTGATGCTGACACCATTGGAGATGTCGGCCATCAGCTTGCCCGTTAATACCAATTCCAAAGGAGTGGGGATGATCTTGTCTTTAACATCTTCTATGGTAAGGTTACGATTGTTGTAGTGGCGGATAGGTCCAGTTTGGTAAATGTTCTTATCCGTAGATGATTTCTTGAACTGGGCCGGGGTGACAGGAATAGCATAGTCATAGATATCTGTAGACTCGGTATTCTCAATGAGCATAGGCTTTCCACTCTCATCCACAATAAAAATACGCGGGAAGAAGTCAGTCTCATATTGAAGCCAGTCTTCAGTCACAAGGGAAATGTACACAGTCTCGCCATTTTCGAACCCCTCAAACTCAGCGGTAGGAGTAATCTTGTTCAAGTCACCGGTGATTTGCTCCACCTGGAATCGCCTGTCTTGGCTGGCAAGCACACGTCTAACAAAGTGAAAGTAAAGTGCCCAGTTATTGTCTGTGTACATTTCATTTCCCTTATAGTCAAGTGAAACGGTAAAATTGTTGAGGAATCCACCTCCAGCACCCATTTCAGAGGTCCATTCAGTAATGGGACCAGGATAGTTGCTTTCCAGGGCCATATGGGCGGTTAGCTGGCTGGCAAGATGACCATATGCCATATTAAGGGCGGAGGCTACCATAAGGCATGCGAAGATATGTTTAGCAAAGCTAGACTTGGCCATAGTTATAATTGAATAGCCCGGAAGGATCCCGGACGCTACAAAAATATGTGAGAACGTATTTTTGAATGCTGTAAACAATCAAGAGGCCGACTTATATAACCCTTTCTTCTGATTTTGAGGTAGTGGGCGTTGGTCTAGTTATTTGTAAAAATCATTCCTTTAGGTAATATTATGCTTTGAATTACTCCGATTAGGCGGAACTGAGATATCAGTTAAAGAATGTGGGACAGGCTCTGGTTTAGTTGCTCTAAAAGCTAACAATAAAGCACTTGCGGAATATACTAGCTTGAATCACATGTGGAGTCGATCTATTTTTATTGACATAACACAGTGCATATGCGTAATAAAATATTATATTACTATAAGAGGAGAGTCGCAGTTAGTCTTTTTAATCAGATTTTTTATTGTTGACTGGATCAAGTTAATAAACATGGTGGGACTAATATAATACATAGACAAAAATGCGCATGTAATGCATGTATATACATATATATCCGCATATATATATACATGCATACATATACACATATATTATATCCGTACATATCTGCAAACGTGCATGCATATATACAGACACAAATAAAAATACTTACACTAATACATACAAACATGCTGGCATATATATATATGCCTGCTTATCTAGATACATATATACAAATACATATTATATTTGAAATGTGTCCTAAATAGGTAATTAAATTTTATGAAATTAAAGCCATGGTCATTTTTGACTATATCATATGTATGCATGCGGTATAGGCGGTAATCTCAAGGGATGTAAACGAAATGTCAGACGATATATATAAATATACATTACATTATATATATCTATCCTGTGTGTTACTTACCAATTCCGGGTATACATTGTATATATCATGAACAACCATAAAAAATCCAAATTAGGTTAGTCCCATAAATATATTTACAATACAGACTTAATAATAAGATGTATATTATATTATTTATATTGCTATCTGCCAATATCTGGCGTCTGTTGAATATTGGCAGACAGCACGATTGCTGGTCTTCTAAATACTGGTACAATTTGTTAACCTGTTTGAACATATACACATATGTATATGTGCTTCAATAGTAATATATATACATTACGTAATATAATATGATGTGTTTCACTTAACAAAAGCTGGTACCCATTGCACAAGAAACGGACAGGGTAGATAGATAAGCGTTTACCGTTTACCAATTTGATGTAGATCACTATTTCTTAATCGATATAGCAGGACATCACGATCTATGTAACATTAACTTACCAAATATAGTTATAAATGGGCGTGAACCACTCGTGGATTGGTCAAAAATATTAAAGCCATTAGATTTAGGAAATTGAACCCAATCAAGTAAATATGCTTAGAATGATCTATGACATAACTATATTTAGTTACCGTCTTTCTTAGTAATACAGGATTTTGTAGTGTAACTTGTGAGCAAGAGTCTACATGGATTGTGAATATTGAAATTGATAACAGACTTCCAATAATACGCTCTTATACCTACTGGTTGGATTGCGCTAAGCTATGCTGCATTTGTTAGATATTTGTTTTTGTTTTTGTATTTAAAAGGCACATATAGCTTAAGCACAGCAGGATTTTGGATAATTTTTATAATGGCAGAGGGGAAATATTGCCATTGGTAATTTAGGGGAAAAAAAAGGTAAAAAGCTTATAACATACCGGAATACATACATGTAGCGCTCGCAACTATTGCCTCTCACTGGTTTTTAGAATTATTACTTTGATCCAAACTTTCTATCCAATTATATCTGAACATATGATCGATTTCATTGCATATTCTTTAGAGTTTATGTTGTCTGAAATGTCATAAAACAAAACAAAAACCATAAAGGACTTGACACCTATGACATATACATGAGAATATTTATATTTTTAAACTGGAGTTTGAGTTTCATTGCTTTACAAGGTTTCAAATGTTTTAAAATAGATGCATTTAGACATCATTAATAATAAAAAACTGATTTCATATTTGAAATATATGATATTCAACTAATGGAATTCCCATGACGATTCCATTGGCGCCTTATTATTAGTATTTCAGCCTAACACCATCAAATAATAGTAGATGCCATAGCATGTCTGTATAAGGGTTCAAGTTATAGTTGTAAATAATGTCTCATAATAAATAGTGTATTGTATACTAGTATTACTATATTACTGAATTATAAAAATGCTTGTATTTCTTTAACGCCATAAAGTGTTGATCTTGTGATCTCGGTGGCTACCTGGAGAGATCCGCTTTACTTTTTTTATTATTACTCGTTTTCATGAAGATCAATTTTGAAATACAACTGACCGTATCGAATGTCAGAGTGGACACAATATTTTGGTGCTATCCTGTATTGTCACATTAATTTTCCTAGTATGCAGTAAGATTATTTAAATATTTTTAAACCTCATTGTTGTAAATCACGATCCCTACTGGATGGCTAATAGCGAATACCAACTCTAATAAAGTATATAGGCCGGGCCCATACTGGTTCTGAACATGCGTTTTTGTTCATAAACGTGGTGTATGAATTTATCCAAGTAAGTGAGTTGTACATTGGCTCAATTTAAATTTATTAAATTTTGAAGCATATTAGAAACAGATAATTAAGCAAATTGTTTGTTACGTGAAAAAAGGAAAAGAAAAAGAAAAAAAAAGAGAAAAAAAAAAAGAAAAAATTAAGTAAATAAATCCACAGTCCAAGTAAGACTTTGATGAAAATCATGTGCGAGTGGAAACAGATCCATAATGGTAAAACCCATAATCCAGAATGACAATCGTGTAACTAGTAAAAAACTATATAAATAAATGAATATAGCTTAAACTATATTTGTTGGCTATATGTTGTTCTTTTAGTTAGATAAAACTCCTCATGATTAGGTGCTTTTTTGTTCTGTTATTGAATCGTCATATATATGGATATAACCACATAAACATTGATATCCAAAGAGTATATTCTTTCCACTTACTTGTTCCAATTATTAACTAGGTTCCGTTCCTCGTTCCTACCAGCACTGGCCACGCCATATCATACCTATCCAATTATGCGTCCTCCATATTAAACTTGAGCCTATGTTTAAGAAATACACGAGCCTTCCTATTATCATCTTTGCAAATAAATCATTTAAAAATAAATAACATACTTGCTTACCTCACGTTAGTGTTACTAATGGAATTTACCCAAAACAAATCTAAACCAGCTCATTGGTTTACGATAATTATGGCTCTTCGCTATAAGAGAGAAATTATGAATTATTTATTACTAAAGTTGAAATTTATAATTGCAGTGTTATACTACAATTTATATAATTTTATCATGCATGGCCACTAACGTGTCTGGGTTTTAACAAAGTACATTCAAAAAAAAAAAGTTCTTACTATGAAAACGTACGATTTTCGTAGATCCTGCTTAACTTCTGATTTTTACTATGTCGAGTTCTGCTATATTTGCAAATTATCAATTTAATAATATGGTTTCTAAAGTACTAATGAGCACGTTAGCAGCATTCTAAATATAAAAGTCTGACCGTAACTATGTGATACAAAATATATTTTTATAGGTAGATCTACTATATTACTTATTTTAGAAATAAACGTATTCTACCTATAATACTAAAGCCACTGGTGTGGAGCAATGTTATTGGGGATGTCAAGGAATTTGGAACAAAACACGTGGATCTTGTTTTGTTTTGTAGGTGCAAGATCTACTCCAAAATAGTATGTAATGTTGGAGATAAGTAGAGAAAAGTTCATTTGGTGTGTTATATAGCCGGTTTAGATCATACTAACTCTTTTTTCAGATTACACAAGCAATAGTAATTGCTAATAATACTAACTGACTATAGCTGTAAAAAGATATGCCTAAATCAAATATATTACTTTTTCTAACACGTCGTTATAGCATAGCATGCTCTTTAGTTATAGCATGGGATCCTAGGGATTGAATTACCAATAGGATTTTTGAAGATAAACTATTATTTTATTATAATCTACCTTGGCTTTGTTCTCGATAACGCAATCTTGCCTATCATACCATATATAAATTTTGAAGCATAATAGGTCAATAGCAACGTGTCATATTTTTTAAAAACTTTAAAGCAAACATCAGTCACACTGGACATTCCAGAGTTTAACAATGCTCTTGGGGCTAACACATAACATCACAACACAACGCAAACCACAATTACCTTCAATACCAATCCTATAAAATTACCGAAGGGAACGCCATGATGTTATACAATATACTGGCTCTATTAAATGTTAATACGAGTCAATGGATCCATTTCATTTTAAAAAAGACCTAAAAGTTTATAGAGACTAAAAGAAGACATCTTATTAGTGAAAGGATGAGCCGGCATAGCACCTTTTGTATAACTCTCTAGAGTATATAACTCATTCTATAATTGTCCTACTCTACAATATTCTTATTTAAGTATTAGCAATAAAGGTTGATTCTGGGACAATTTCTCGTCTTACTTGCAGATGCTCTTGTGGCCCTAGCCACGGCCGCTTCTGTCGAGTTAGAGTAATGTATTGCTACCCCTTACCGCATCCGTTATGATGAGGATGGTTGCAAAAAGATGAAAACTCCTCATCGTGTTATTGGCTATTTTACTTCTTGTGCACCGGCAGAAATGGCCAACCTGCCTACTTGGCCAATCAAATTCTTTAGGATAAGGTTACCCATATCAATATTAACTTTCCCCAATTAGTTCCAACTCAAAGGTGTCTATTAATGATGCTACTGACCCTAAGAATGCTGCCCGGTCCCTCATGATCTGGTGTAGATGTGAATATTATGTTAGGATTCAAAGATCACTTTGCTATCCTGGCTACCTACAAGAAGAAATATGATGCCAACATACTTGTTTTTGTCGGCGGCAGGGCCGAGACTGGAGGACAGTTCAAGGAAGCTAGAGTCAGAGTTGCTAGCGAAGGATACTATACCATGACTAGTAACAGTGATGGAAGTGCCAACATGGAAGGTATCAATACTTTGGTCAGGTCTGCTATTGAATTCATTTGCTAATATTACTTCGGTGGTATTGACCTTGACTACGAATACCCTTGCTCCATGCTTAAGCCAGGAAACCCTCTCAACGAGCCCATCAGCCAGCCCCTACTCCTTCATATCTTTAAGAACTATTTTTATCATGCTCTAGGCCCTCCCGGAATTGTCCGATAAGGCCAGTACCGCTGACAATGCACAATATATGCTGTTTTTCTTCTTTTTCTTTAGGGTATTTTCTCTGCAGTATAGAGGCGTTTTAAATGATCCAGTTCTTAAACTGCGTCAACATTATGTTTTATAATTATCCCGGTGCCCGGGACCAGTTTGTGGGTCACAATGCTGCTCTTTACGACACTGATAAGCACAATAGTATGAAATTCTGGTGTATCTACAGTTCAGCCGAGTATAAGGGTATCGGCTATTTTAATACTAACTAGAGCTAACATTATTTCCGTGGTGACATACCTGGTAATCAAATTAACATTGGTGTTCCTTATTATATTTGTGGTTTCCAGGATGTTAAAGGAGGCAACAAGGGCCTCTGGGGCAAGACACCTCTCCACAACCAGTCTCGGTGCCTCCGGATACTGGAGCAAACAACATGAACCCACGGGGTAATGGTTCTATGGGTACTAACAATATTTAGCCTGCTACCAGCGTCAAGGGACAAGAAGTAGGCGCTGAATCTAACCCCATATGGCATCATGTGAACCTTCAGAATAACATTTACGCACGCTACTAGTCCGATTATGATTTCCCCGTCACTGGATCACTTATTAGTACCTATAAGGCTAGTTATTATAATTTTGGTAAGGCTTCATGGCTAGGGAACGAGTCGGAGAAGGTGTTTCTGTCAACCGAGAAGAGTAAGAGCATTCAAGCCAGGGTGGACTGTATGGTGAACAAGGGAATTGGCGATCTTATAATGTGGAAACTTGGAGGGGATTATGTCTGCCATTTAAAGAATCCTGATGGAAGCATTGGGGTTGTTGATACCAGTGAGAAAGCCTACACTAGAGGCAATGGTAATTACTATTTTGAAGATAAGTTAACTGCCGTAATGTATGATGGATTCAAGAGCACTACATCTTACGATAGTAAAGTTGTCTGTAATGGCATTCCATCTATAACCGTCAACATAAGCGTGACCATTGATGATTTTAAGATTGGGGCTGAAAACTATCCCCACAACTCAATTGTCAATGTTACTAACCTCAGTAATCAAGTGATCCCCAAAAGAACTTTGTTCAGATTCTTATATGGCAACAGTGCTCCCGACAGCATATCTGATCAGAGCAGTCAGACTCAAGATGATTAAGTTTGGCAACCCTCCATATAGCAACGTTGGAGGTTGGAAGGGCAACTTCAACACATTTTAATTCAAAATCGCAAGATGGCGAAAATTGGCCCTTGGAAAGACATGGGGTGTGACCCTTAACTACTATTTGCCTATTAATAACCCAGTTAACTGACTGGTGAAGCTGAAAGGTGTATGGTATGCCTTTGCACAAGAACAGCCTGTCCTGCCCGTTGTATACTAATTATTTCAAGCAATGGGTAGTGTTTATTTATTACAACTTCATAATATGCATATACAATAAAAAAGTTGCCCTATTTTGATATTGTGAATCGGAAACAAAATTGTAAGTACTTTTTGGCTGGCAGAACCGTCATATAATTAATAAATTTAATGTTTTCAAAAAAAATATATTGCTGAACTAAGTATGTGTATAATGATTTCTTCAAAAAAAAAAAAAAAACCGTAGTAA
>NAOQ01000561.1:13975-25803 GCA_002751075.1 Ichthyophonus hoferi
CTACCTTGGGGTAACTTTCAGATATTAGTGAATTAATCCATTGGAACGATATTGGTTAACTAATTAATTCTGAGCCAATCCATTTTAAGTATTTATGATTTAAAAAAATACAATCACAATTAATGATGAGCTTGTAAAAGTAATTAATAATGTGCTAATCATGCCTGATATACTTGTTACTAAAACTTTGATTGATCTACAAGTGAAAAGGTATAGTATAGTAAAGTTCAAATGGCCTATAGTGTGAGATGCATTAACCGGGATGGTTGTAACATATTGCAGACACTCCCCCACAAACTCAATGACTTGAGTGTTGAGTTTGTAGAAAAGAAATTGGTGACAGTCCTCATACAAGTACTTATATGTCTTAAGGGGTATCTGGGGCAACATAGAATTTAAGCTTCTGGAGTCAGAAGTAAAAGGCACTTGGCTTGTCGAAAAGTTCCTGGTCCTTGGCACTTGGTGAGGCAGTCAGCTGCTTGGCCCTTGCTAGGTACTGCTCTCACTTCAACTTCATTATTACTGACAGTTTCTTGAATGTAATGAAATCTTACCACGCTGTGGCATGTGTTTTTGGGTAAACATTTCCAGGTTCTCAATTAGATGGCTGATGTGTTGTCCTCATATAATACGATGTGTTCTTGATTGAATCCTAGTCCATCTAGAATACCAGTGATGTAAGCTATCCGTTGGCAGCATGCTGACATTGCAACATATTCTTATTCACAACTTGATAATGCTGTTATTGATTGCATCTTACTGGACCAATCTAATAGACCACCTACAATAAATATTGTGTATCCTGAAGTAGACCTTCCATCTCCATAATGCTTGTTGATGAGAATAGCATCAGAGTAGGCAGTCATTTGAAGGGGTCCTGGATGATATGCAATTGTATCCTTACTGTAAGTGTTAAAGTATTTTAGAAGATGGATTAGCATCTTGTATTGGCATATATTAGGTTTAGCCATGTATCTTGATAGCATGGATACTGTGAATGAGATGTTGGCTCTCAAGCTCTTGACAATCCAGTTGAGGTATCCAATTAAATATGAGTATGCAATGCTGTTGCAAGGAACTTGATCTAGATCTTCTGAGAGAGCCAATTGCATGTGCTCCCCCAGTATAGGAGAATGTGTGTGATGACTGTTGTGTTGACCTTAACTTCATACTAGCTCCTTAATGTAGCCTGACTGACTGAGTGTAATACATCCAGTTTCTGTTTTCTTTATGCTGAAACCAAGTAGTGATGATGGGAACCCTGAAGATTTAGTGGGGAAATGATCAGATATATTTTTGATGAAATCGTCATGATCTTCCATATTCTCAGGACATATTAGAATATCATCAACATAGATTGCTAGTGCCATAAACCCCTTTTTAGGATTATGGCACTTGTAAACACAAGGGTTGGATTCCATTGGAAAGAAAAACAATGACTGTAGGAAGCTGTCCAGTGTCAGGTTCCAGAGTAGACCAGATACATGTAGCCCATAGAGACCTCTTGTTAATCAATATATTTAGTTTGGCTTTTCAGGGTCTATATGCATTGGAGGCTGCTCTATATACACAGGTGTCTCCAGATAGCTGTGTAAATAAGCAGACTTGATGTCAAGTTGAGATAAGTCATACCCCTTGGCTCCTGTGATTGCAAGAAGTAATCTTATTGATACAAAGGAATATACAGAAGATGAGACATCATGATAGTCTACATCTTTAGTTTCCTGTGATCCTTGAGCCACTAACCTTGCTTTATAAGTGATCACTTTTCCTTTTTCATTACATTTGCAGTGGAAGACCCATAACAATCTCAGGATAGTGGCTCCAGCTGGTGGTCATGGTACTAGCATCCAGGTGCTGTACTCATTTATGCTGGCCAATTCCACTCCCATAGCTTTTAACCATTGAAGTTTGCCATGTGCCCTAAGAGCCTGTTTAAGGTTCTTGGGGTCAATGATCTCAGGGATGTCCTGATAAGGTGTTTTAGCCTGAGGGCAAGAGGTTGCCATAAGTGTTGATTGTTGACTGACCTTTTGGGGGGCCACGGGGTATTTGGTTCCTGATCTTGTAGTTAGTGGTGCATAATAATGCCAATATCTCACATTGCTGATTGGTCAATGCAAATCCAATTGACTTGTTTCCTCTGGATGTAGATTGGTATTTGTGGGAAGAATTGAACGCTCCCCCACTGGTATGCCAATGTGGTTAGGTGGGAGACTGGCAGGAGAGATAGTTGTTCAGGGTTGTAATGGGGATTCAGAATCATGGACTGGGTAGTCTTGGGGCTCAGAAGGTAAAAATCCTGCAAGTCCTGTTGTGACAGATCATCATAGGAGAAGGTAAAGGGGTCCAGAGTAACTTTGTCCGCTGCAGCAAAAGGGAATAGCTCTTCAAAGAAAATGAGGTTTCAGCAAGTAGAGATCTGTTGTGTAGCCCAGTCCATCACAATCCAGCCTAACTGATGTAGGTCACAGCCAATTAGTACACCAAGTCTCCCTTTGGCAGAGAGCTTGTTTTTGATGTTGATGTCATCCATGTGGTAGAATATTTTGTACCCAAGTGTCCTAATCCATTCATTGGGAGCTTGTTGATTGGTCCACATTTGATGTGGAGGAATATTTTCAGAAACTGCATTGGTGGGAGTTAAATTGTGAGTGAAAGTGGCCACCTGTAATGCAAATCCCAAGAATGTTAGGGGCATGTTGACCTGGAGAAGTGCTGTCCTGGCCATCCCAATGAGTTAGCAACCCATCTTTTTGCTGAGACCATTGCTTTGGGCAGCATAAGGGAGGGTGGTTATATGAATAATTCCTTCATAATACAGATACTGTTGGAATTGGTTGGAAAGATACTCTCTACCTTGATTGGTAAACCGAGTTGCAATCTTCAATGGAGAGTGTATTGCTTCAAATGTCAACTTGTAGGTCTTGAAGCATCTTGGTACCTCTGATTTTGTCTTCATGAGGCATATGGTGACAAAATGTGTGAAATCATCAGTAAAAGTCACAATCCAATGCATGTTGTTATGGTCCTTTGATAGGGGACCAATGACGTCACTGTAAATTCATTAGCCTGGGTGAGTAGATCTCTCTGTTCTTGATGGGAAAGGAGCATGGATGATTTTGGATGCAGCACAGGGATTGCACATGAAGCCTTTTGAATTGGGGATAGGTTTGTCATAGCATTTGAGGGCTCTGAATAAGCAGATCTAACCTGGGTGCATAAATTGATTATGCCACACTGTATGTGTGATGGCCATGAAAGCAATATTTGGTGTCTGAGATTGATTTTCAGTGCTGAGCTACATTCCAAGGCAGGTGACTCCAGTGATGTCACAATTGAATGAACCATAAATTGTTGATCCAGGAGGTGCATTGAGTAGATTGGCCTGTAGAACAAAGAGGTTGTGACCAATATTTGTAGTTGTTAAAATGTTTTGATTAGGCAGCTGTAGTACTGCATGTTGGTTGCCATACATTGTTGTGGTGAGTGATGGGTCGTCTAGGGCCATCAAAGAGAATAGTCCTACTGGTGTCATTTCTGTATAAAGGACCTCATTGAGCATTATATCTGGCCCACCATGTGATCTGAGAGTGATTTTCCCTTTTAGTAGAGCTTGTGTGGAGGTACCATTAGCCACTGTAATGGGTACATCCATCACTTCAGTAGAAAAGAATGGTGACAATTTTGGGCAGATGTGCATAGAAGCCCCTAAATCAAGTACTAAGTTTGTTGCTGTCAGTGCCTTTGGTTTTATGGTCATCATTGAACTGTGCATGTGGGTGATGTTGTGAGTGGCCACTTTATCTGTCTTACTGGCTAAATCTAACTTAGCAATCCCTTTGGTGATAGAAAGTGCTCATTCCTTTCCCATTTCCATGTAGGTTTTCCAATAATTTCTACCCTTTGGATTAAGGGTACAATCTAAGGTGTTGTGCTTGACTGGGATCCTGGAGTGATATGTGCAAGAGTAGAATGATTGTAATTTTGGATTGTTCTTGGCTCTACCATTGATGAACTTTGGGGGTAAGCTGTTGTTGCTCTTCTTATTGATGATATCCATTGCATCAGATGGGGTGTCAGGCATGGTTTTTCCCTGTATACCTAGCATCCATTCCCACTCTTTAACTTGGGTGACTAAGGTGGTCCACTCTGGATAAGGTCCTTGATGAGATCTGATGTTGGTGACTGCACCATAATAGTTACTGTTGGTGCAAAGCAGTTTCATCACATTTGCAGTGATGGCATGAGGGGTCATTGCATAGATAGAGTCTTGCAGTTGAGTACATAGGATCCTATATCTGATAATCACTGAAGAGCCCAATTCATGACTGGACCATCAGAAGTTGAGCAAATTGTCATGATTTTTGTCCACTGAGGTAGCAGTGGTATCACTATAACTGCGATTGAGGAGGACAATTTTGTCCTATGCAAATTTGGAATGATTCTAGTCTACAATGCCTGTGTATTCACATGCAGCTTGGTCAACAGAAATGTCGAGGTAATAATGAGCAAGATGCTCATCATGTGGGATGTAGTGGCTTCCATATGTGGCATTCAATCTCTTGGTGGGTGTGGGTTCTATGGTGTAGCATGTTGAACATCAGTCAAGTTGTGTATGCAGGATTAGATTGCAAGTGTGTATTGTGATAGGATAACTGTCTCTGGTGCTGTGTTTGAATATTTGAAGATTGGAGAGGCTGATTGGTTTAAGAAGAGACTCATTATGGTTGGGTCTAATCAGAGGCAATAGTCTGAATAATTATGGAGCTGATAGTGGAAAATTAGTGCCACTAGGTGGTTTAGGTAGGAATTGCCTGGAAAAACATCCTGGCTCACCTAGTTGAGGAAGGTGAGGTTGAGCAAATGATAACTGTGGGGATGATGACATGTTAATCTTAGTGGATGACTCTTGCTGTGCTCCCCATTCTGTATTGTTGATGGTTGCTTGGTGAATTGTCTGCTCAGTAGTAAGAGTTGTCACTCTTTGTTCTGCTGTGACCCTTGTTTCACATTCTTGGGCAAGGAGTTGTTGGGCAGCAGCTAATTTGCTGTTGACCTGTGCAATTTTGGCATGCATTTGTTGCTGCATACACTCAAAGTTAAGGGTGGCCTTTTCTTGTAGTTCAACATACCAGGTCTCAAGTTGCTGCTGATTTTTGAGAGCAGTCTGTTGAGCATTATGCTCCAGTTGTTGAATTGTTTGCTGTTGTGTGTTGCATTCCACATTGAGAATGGATGCTTGGTGGGTGGCAAGAGTTGCTGCTTTTTGTGCTGCAGCTCTTTCTTTACATTCTTGGGCAAGTTGTTGCTCAGTGGTGACAGTTGCCTGCTGTTGAGATTCCTGCTCAAGAGCAAGAGTGTGTGCTTGTTCAGTTGCAAGCTTAGTAACCAAAAAGCTGTGGTTTCTTGTACTGCAGTCTTCTCAGCACATAATTGTTGAACTTGGAGTTGTGAGGCCTCCATCTGGGCATTGAATTTCTCAGATTGGAGGCACATTTGTTCATGTAGGGCAGTGAAATCCTGTTCTCTTTTAATTCTCAACTCCTCTTGTTGGGAGGTCTAAAGATTAAATAATTGTCAATCCAAAACAACTTGATTGACTTGACTAGTCAATGTCTCAAGGTATTGTTGTAGCCACTTGCTGAAGACAGTGATACTTTCAAATGGAGTTGCTTGATGTTCTGGAGGAGAGTCAGTAGGTAGTTCCACCTCACAGCTACAGCAAACTCAGGAGAGCTGGATGTAGTATCCAACATCATGGATTCACTGATTGATGGCAGAGATGAAGACATTTTAAAATAGCAGTGTATAGCAGTGGAAGTGTTGGTGGGCCCATAACCCTGTTCAAAATTGCTATAACTTTGTAGAAAATTTAAGTGAAATAAAGGCAAAGAAGGAACAGACGAGTATGCTGTTTCCTAAAAATATATATATATCAAGGTGGTATTATGATACAATGTTAAAAAAGCCTTGAAATAATATATATGAAATTGAGTAAATTGTGATATGAAAATGCCCCCCTTTATTATCTGTTTTGCTTTGCTTTTGTACTTGTTTGTTTTTACCATCACCAGTGGTTAACTACCTTGGGGTAACTTTCAGATATTAGTGAATTAATCCATTGGAAGGATATTGGGTAACTAATTAATTCTGAGCCATTCTATTTTAAGTATTTATGATTTAAAAAACTACAATCACAATTAACAAGCTTGTAAAAGTGATTAATAATTTTCTAATCATGCCTGATGTACTTGTTACTAAAGCTTTAATTGATCTACAAGTGAAAAGGTATAGTATAGTAAAGTTCAAATGGCCCAAGTGTGAGATGTGTTAACCAGGATAGTTGTAACATATTTCAGACAAATTCATTAAACTCAAAGAAATAAAAGAAATAGCCATTAACAGTCTGAATTATGAATTATAGAAATAATAAAGAGCACCATGGGAAATTATATAATTATCTATTGAAATAATAAGAAATAATAGTAATAATGTAAAAAATCAAGGGAAATTATAGTAAAAAACTATAAAATATCAGTAGATTATAAGTGCAAACTATAAAATAGAAGAAAATTATAATAAGAATGTATACAATAGCACAAAATAAAAATAAAAATTTATAAAATAGTAGGAAATTATCACAAAAAAAAAAAGAAAAAAAAAAAAAAAAAAAAAAGAATAATAATAATAATAATAATAATAATAATGCAGTGGTGGGAAATTGCATAAATATCCATTAAAATTGTGCAAAATTAAAAAAATATCCATTAATTAATTAATATAGTGAGAAAAGACATAATAAATAAAAACCATTGGAAATTACATAAATATCCATATTCATTCAAATAGTGTGGAATAATAGAAATATCCATTATAATTTTAGGAAATTATACTAATAATCTATAAAATAGTCATAAATTATAAAAATATCCAATGTACTAGTGGCAAATTATATAAATCTTCAATAAAATTGTGCAAAATTATAGAAATATCCATTAACATAGAAACAAATTAGACATTTATTATGCATAATAATGGTAAATTAAAGAAATATTCATTAAAATCATGAGAAATTATATTAATAATAAATAAAATATTAGTAAATTATAGAAATAAATATCCACGAAATTAAAAGCATGGGAAGTTACAGAGATAATATATAAAATAGTGGAAAGTTATAAAAATAATATATAAAATAGTGGAAAGTTATAGAAATAATATATAAAATAGTGGAAAACTATAGAAATAATATATAAAATAGTAGAAAGCTATAGAAATAATATATAAAATAGTGGAAAGTTATAGAAATAATATATAAAATAGTGGAAAGTTATAAAAATAATATATAAAATAGTGAAAAGCTATAAAAATAATATATAAAATGGTGGAAAGTTATAGAAATAATATATAAAATAGTGAAAAGCTATAGAAATAATATATAAAATAGCGGAAAGCTACAGAAATAATATATGCAACAGTGGGTAATAATAATAATGATACATAAAATTGTGGGCCATTATAAATATAATATTGTAATTTTTGATGTAGTATTTAAATATTCATTAAGATAGTTGGAAATGTCATATATGACTATGTAAAATTGGGGAAATTATAATAATGGTCTATAATGAGAAAATGTTGAAAAATACCATAACATGGTAAGCAATTGCATATATATGCTTTAAAATAATATTAAAACAGAAAGATGTATTAGGAAGGTGATAAATTAAAGGAATATTCTAGATTTTTTTAGAAACTGAAAATTGATTTAGTTAAATTAATTGAAATTGCCAAATGAAGTCACAACACAAAAACTAAAATACTAATTTATAAAGTATTGGTATATTACAAAAAAAAAAAGTGAAAAAGTAGTTTGAAATTATTGAAATAGATGGGAATTTTAAATTGAGTCATTAATTGAAAAAAAAAATTGAAAGATATGTTATAAAATATTTAAAGATGACCAGATAAAAGGAAATCCCATTGCAATAATTCTCTGCCCCTCCTTGATTAGTGTTACAATGATGTCATCAAACTAATAAAAATGGTATGGAAGCACTGCAAAAGTTTACTAATACTCCAGTAAGATGGCAATCAATGAGTCTATATGTTGATGCTAATGTAACTGTGTCATTATATTGCTGGTACAGTAATACTTTCTTATTCAGTTTTGATTCTTTCTAGATGTATATAGATATTTGTTGGTGGTTTTATGCTTGTATGATAGTGATATGGGTGTTATGAGTGTACTCTATGACCTTTTGTTGAATTAGCCAGGTTATCTTCATGCCCTATCATATGTAAGAAAGGAAATAATTTTGAAGACAATGATATATTGCAAACAGGTGCTGTCACCTTACATAAAAAGGAATCACAAAAACATGAGCATGTATACTTGTTCCCCTTATTTTTCTTAGTGAAATGCTGGATGGATACATGGATCTGTGTACACAATAAAATGTCTCCATAGATCCTATCCTAGTCATATTCATATGTCCATAAAACAAAATCCACAAGGTAATGTACCCAATACTATCATGAAATTTTGGCTTAGTGAAGGTAGAAAATATATATTTATTGCAATTACATTGGAAAAATGTACCAGTTATGAAAGTCCAACTAATAAAATAGAGTATAATGATAATGGAAAAATAATAGTATCTACAAATGTGAGTAAGCTATAAAAATGAAATATTTTGAAGCTATACTATTATGAGGAGAGGAAGAAATGATTGGTCAACTAGAATATTGCTAAATGAATACATAATGTGGATATGCTCTCAAAAATATATTTAATAAATGCACATGGACAAGAGAACTCTGGCAGGTTTAAAGATAGCTTTGAATGGGCCTGTCCCTCATGATCTATGGATAAAAAGGTATTTTTCAAAGGTTCTTGTCTAAAGGGTAATGCAAAAGGCTATCTAAGCTGAAAGCCTGAGCATTGGCAATGCTTTTAGAGAATAAATACAATATTGAATATTGCCAGCAATCTCAAGAGTAAAACATTCATACATTATAAAACAAGAAAAAATGCACTGGCCTAGGCCCTTTAACAGCAAACTTGGAATAGAGTTTTGGGAAAACAACTTGGCCAAACAATGGAAACTTACAGATAGTACAACTACAATAATATTTCATTTCCTCCGTTTTAACCCAACAGGACCTAATACTCCCATAAGCAAATAACAGGCTCTTCCTTGATGTGTAAAACAAAATAATGGCTAAATATATAACGTCAAATAGCCACTGGGAGGACTCATATTTCAAAAACAACAAACTTAAACCAAGTGTTGGGCTGAGTAAATAACCCGGGTAGAAAAACATAGAGATGATTTCAAAAAACTAAAGCCTACACATTTTGTAATACTAACTATAACACACCACAGTATTTGATGCTTGACCTAAATAAAATGACTTAAATATGCATCTTTGGTAAATTTTATTTGTATGTGGCATCATCAGCCAACAAGCACCCGGCCTTTTCTAATTTTATATACTTATTTTATAAAGAAATTTTTAAAACGTGCTTGAAACTCAATAATATGTTCATAATCCTAAAGGCAAGAGTATATATGATTATTGTATCTGAAACTATAACAATGTAAGTTCTTATTACCCATATACTTCACGCGCGGCTACATTACCTTCGAATGCAACCTTGCTCTTGCACACTATATAGACCCCAACCCACATAAACCCACATAGATAGAATAAAAAATAATAAAATATGCATTCAAAAACAAAATATTTTTTTAGAGATAACACTCGCTTAATAAAAGAGAAAAGGGTAAGCTTTTCATAACTTATGTTCCATGGTACAACGACAAAAAAAAAAATTTAAAAAAATTAAAAAATTAAAATTAAAATTAAAACATTCGCCATAGTGCAGAAAAGTAAAACAGAAATATCTTACAAGATACATTAAAAAACCTACAGCCACAAACAAGTAAAAACAAAGCAAAAACTAATAAAGACAGCATCCTAAGCACAGTACCTTTGGCTGCAACTTGGCTCTTGTATACTCTCTGGTCTTAACTCGCACAGAAAGCGGAAGAATTCAAATATGCGTTCAGAGACAAAGCAAGGCTTTAGAGATAACACTTTCGCTTAACAACAAAAAGGGGTGCTATACAACAACGCCTCACAGAACAAAGACAAAAAATGCCATTGAAGGTACACAATCGGCATAGTCCAGAAATATAAAATAGAAGTAGATTGCAGTGCATACTATGAAAAACCCACACAGCCAGAAACGGAAAAAAAAAAAACTAACAAAGAAAGATAGCAACTTGCCACACCAACACTTATAAGGGTATATATAATTCAACACAGTTAAACTGGCATATGTTTTGTATTAGTACAATATACAATGTATAACCAAGTTAAGATCTGTAATGTAATCTACTTATTGGTGGATATATATATATGGCAGGCGTTACACTTCACATTAGAAATAGGTAAACAGTTTTTACCGCATTTATGCAGCCAATGCCAATGCCATATTATATATTTATCCATTTTACATTAAATTTTGTGTTATTAATAGTAGGTTTTTTTTTCATGAATGCAACTAAGAACCATATAAGACAAATATCGTTGGCTGTATTTTAACTTCAATGTTTGGTTTGACTATGAGGGTATATTAATGGGTTAATCGCTTTAATGGTGAGGATAAAAGCACCTCACACCCTTTGGTGAGACTTAATTCTTTGTTTTTTATGGTGACCCTTGAGGATTAAATAAATGAACAAGAAAACTAAATAATGAAAATTATCCAACATTTAAGTCTTTAATAATGTCTGTAAATTCAAATATCAAAATGTGAATAAATCTGATCACGTGCTTTAGTGTGTGAGAAGTAGAATGAAATAAGTGGGTCGGTATTTTTACAATTTTCTATTGGCTAATTGTAGAGAAATAATGTCTATTGGCTAACAACTATAAATGACTATTTTTAATGGAAAATTTTAATTATGTCATCTGGTTGGACATTCAAACAACCTATCGTGTTTTTTTAGCTAAATTCTGTTATATTATCGACGGTAACTCCAAGCCACACAACCGGATGACATGTGCGCTTTTGTATATCAATGTGCAATGATAATTAATAATTAGGAATTTTTGAACCAGATAAGAGATGCATTAAAAAAAAATTCTATAGATTAAACCTTATGATAACTCATTGAAATGAATGTCCTGAATGTGTTGCATTTAGCCTTACAGCATAATATTAACTCTCATGCTCAACTTAACTAAGCCATCTAATGATAAGGCAATAAATAGTATTTAATTGCATAATTATTCGCTAATAACAATGGTTACTAACTATCTCAAGATTCCTCACTTGTTTATGGATATATTTTATTTGTCCAATAAGGCGATGTAAAATCATCTAAACCGTTGTCTTACTTTCCGGACATACTTGTTTTATTATTGGCCAATGACAAAGTTCTTCTTCGCGGGTTTGTTTACTATTTTTTCCGGTGTATATTGCTCTTTTATTGCACATCTTTTAACGTTACATCAAGAAAGTGAGGCGCAAGAAAAGACTGAAATTGTATATCTGAACATAAAAAAGTATATATAATCTCTGATTCCATTCATTTATTTTATGTTACTAGCTATTAAATAATATTGTACAGAATAATTTCAATCGTGTGTTCTTACACCAGTACCACGACCCGTCCTCGTATAAGTTTTTATATATATTACCTTTCAGTGACTTTTTGCCCCTCATTGCTGTTTCATTTCCACCATGGATGCCCCTCAAACTACTGTAGATACAGAAACATGCATTCGGCTGCCTCATTGTGGCATGCTGA
>NAOQ01000562.1:13990-49526 GCA_002751075.1 Ichthyophonus hoferi
GGCGAGATTTATCCTGTAACAAATGTATATATAGATATAGATATAGATATAGTAGCACATTAATTAGGTTAAGGTGTATGGAAATGAATGCTACAGACACAAACTGTAAAATATTATAAATTTTGATTGTTTTTTCTTGAAGTTTAATATTGAACAAACTAAACTTTCCACTAGGATTAAAATATAAAACAAACAGTGTTTAACTATCGGCTTTATTATATAGTGTATATAAGGGGGTAAGGTAATGGGTGAAATAACCAGAAACATACCTGTGAACAACTGCTTCTTGATATCTTCTAAGGTTGCTTTTTTATTGGGAACCGCAGCAGGATCCTGACCAATGACCGCAGCTTCCTTTGCTCCACCCTTTCGGTGTTGGTTACGTACTAGAGCACTACGTACAGCCTTACTATATGTATCACTCATATCCTACGCGGGACCATATAGTATGTTAGCCACTATACTACATATGATGTTCTAGGTGATACCCTACTCGTTTTGCTATCCATTTTTTAATCGTGAATTTAAAATATATGAGCCCATGAATAATAGTTTTAAAATGTTAATATTTTATACGGGAATATTTGAGGGCTATTTATAATTATCTATGTAGATTTCTATGTTTAGTGAGACTCTCAGGATGTTAGGTTATTGCATATAATAAATATAAAACTTTATACTAATATAATTTCGTAAATTCATTTTCATTTTTTTGAAATCCGATTCTGTTTTAGTTATAATTTGTTTAACAAGTGTAAATAAATAACCCAGTAGTTGTACAGTAATAAGGTTGTTAATAGGAATGGTAGATCAATGGTAAACCAGACTTGAAAACAGTATCATAGTCACTCTATTACACCCATTAAGAAATATAAATAGATAAAACCATCACACGGTAATAACAAAATAACAGGTCATCCATCGTGTCATTTACCTGATCAAAATCCAATCTAGTGAAAGATGTGTGATCCGCTAGGATAGCACAGTTGGGCCGGGCCGGGTCAAAGGCAATAACCGTGGTCTTTGGGTACTTGCGCAAGTAGTGCGCTGGAAATTTGTTGGAATTGTTTCTAGACCTGATAGGATAATAGAAATATTAAAATAAAAAACAAGGGTCAACTACTGGTCTATATACATACGTTAATATATATGTACCCAATGGGCTTATGAAGGCTCGTAAATTAATATGTGATTGAGTATTATTACAATTGGCTAAATCAAAGAAGAGTGTAGATAGTATAAGGGCGAGTATATAAAGGACGTTGTAATAACGAGAATAATATGGGAAAACATTAAATAATAATATAGTAATTAGTCTGCCAGTAAATACTAATATCGTAAATAGTTTGCCATGAATTATTAATATAGTAATTAGAAAATTATTCTGAGAAGAATCGGAAATAAAAAAAGACGTGGAACCACACGCACAATGTCATATGACTTCAATAGCACTTAAGCTATCACAAAATTAAATAGTAAACATTTAAATACTGGTGGTTTTAAAGTACCTTTATATTTGCTGAAATAGATAAAAAAATAGAATATATATCGAAATAAAAATTATATAGATATTCTATATTACTAACCATTCGGTAAGAGCCATTGTGATTGGATCAAAGATCTGGACCTGGTGCGTGGCATAGGCCACTACTAGATAGTTGGTGATTGGCTGGAAGCCGAAACACACGTGGTAACTGCCTGATTTAGGCAGCACCCCTTGGTGCTGATTGGTGAAAGGATCATGTTAATGCCCTGTAATATAACCAATCACAATCGTGATTGGTTAATCTCTCTCTCTATACTTGGTATAGCCTGTCTATTCGTATTGTTCTCCAGTGTAATTTCAATGTTTAATCATGTTGACAAAAAAAAAATCACCAAAATATTTCCCTCTAACCTACCTCATATGTACTGAGGTTGTAGAGATGGACATTGTCTCCAGTATCTCCTGCAGCTAACCAATTCCCATCTTCACTTACAGCCATTCTAGTAACGGGTCCTGTATAAATGTGCGTGCATAGAAGGAGGAGAGTTTTGTTATAATAAATTATGCTAAACAATACAATAAAAATAAAAGATATAATAAAAGATATGATAAAAGCCTCTATCTAACAGGCTAATCTGATCTATGCAGAATACATATGACGCAGTCTCAGACAACTCAGTACAAAATGCATATCAAAACCCATGCCGTACACGCACTAATAGATTGTTAAAGTTGACGGTAATGAAAAAAGGGGAACAAAAAGGAATAAGAAAACAGAAGGGAAAATGTTAGTTAGCATTATCTTAAAAACTCTCATATTTCAAGAATAATCCACTGTTTTCAAATTGTTTTGAGTCAACTGAATATAACGTAAAAGAAAATAAGAACCTACAATTTCAAAAGGTTGGTGATCTCGTATTCTTCTGGTTTTTCTAAATACAAAAGGATTTATAAACATACATAAAAACGGAGATCATTTGAATATTTGGATTGAAATTGCATTTAATTAAATAATTAAGGATAACTAATGATACTTAATGTCATTTGAAAAGAAAATATAATTACCTGTGGCAGATTGTTCATCAAAACTTGCTACTACTGTCAAGTCGGTTAAGCTAATAACGCGAATAACTCCATCAGAGCCAGCAAGAATCATGTGTTGATCTGTAACGAAGAAAGAAAACAACCACAGAGTAAGAATGTTAGTAACTGTTATTACATGCCTTCACAGAATATCAGATACAAAATCATGTGTGCACATAAATAAACGTAAACTCATTTGTATGGTTTCTAATGCATACCTGTGGCAAACAAATTCTTAGATATTATATTAAGTAATACAATACAATACTATACAAAATTGGCTATGGTTATATACCATTATATCACAGTCGCCAAACCTACTAGTAATATAAAGGTATGTGGTACTTTCATCTATTACGTATATTTACTTCCCATTCCTACCATAAATAGATTGTGATATGTGACTATTAAATCTTAATATACTTTATTCATTCTTTTTTAAAAAAGAAATAATCGAATGTATAAAAAATAAAAAATAATATATCTACAATAATCATACATTCTCTATTAATTACTCCTTCAAATACTAAAATATTATAAAATTGAAATGTAGTTATGGTATAGGTGCGTTATACACCAATAGGAAAAGTTTGTAAATAATACCGTATGTGTATATGAACAAGCGTTTACTTACTATCTGTAGTAAAGGTCAGGGAATGTGTAGCAACAGTCGCCAAAGCAAAGTCTTTCACCTTGCTTATCTCATACCCACCCTTGGCCTGCAATGAATATATTAATATAAAGATAATACAAATATATGGGCATTTTATAATATATATCAAATAAGCAGATAAAATAAAATGGCTGACGTTATGCTGGCACAACATTAATTTATTAATTAATATAATTGTTTCTAATAAAAAATAAATTGCATCCGCTTTATATTATATATAGGTATATATATATATATATATATATATGTAAATGTATGTAGGTACGTATGTATGTATTTCTAGATAGAAGAATGAGTTGTCTATAGATAAATACGCAGGCATGGAAAAAGAGAAAAGAATTCTGATTACAAAACATACTGTTGTGAAATAGTAACACTCGCTGTCCACTATCCACCAAATACAGAAGACAAAATCAATGCATCTAGATCAAGAGAAAGACATGTTTCCGTCTATATCATCTCCCAATCAGAACAAAGTATTTACAAGCATGTCTTTGACAATGTATTATTAGCAGTTGTGCAAGTATGCATGTGTGCATATATATATATATGTCTCGTGAGAGAAAAACCATAACAAAAACAATCACAATGAGAGAGACTCCTTACCGAAACCAGAGCTTTGAAAAGCCTAGTGTTGTACATATCTGATGTCACCAGCCAACTTCCGTTAGGTGAAATTCCACTACTAACAAAGTTACCTTTAGACTGTGAGATAGGTAGGTAGATAGTTATAGTAATGTTAGCAGTGGAGTAATTGGAATAATATACCAATAAATGTCTCTGAACTCTCCCTAATCTATTTCATTATTATATGATTACTACTATACTACTATACTATTACTACTTAGGGATGTCAAATAATATCGCCATATGATATAGCAATAATTCTTTGTTCATCTAAATTTTTCTACAGCACTGGAATATATGTCAAAAAAGAGGAAGTCAAGTAAATCAGTCCAGAATAAGGGTTCCATTTAGTGATACATAAACAAATAACACTATGAGGAGGCCAATAATCAAATCTCCAATGACGCTGCAAATGCCATATTAAGTAGCCAATAGAAAAAGCGTTTGAATGTGCTAATAAGTATGTATGAATGTAAATAAATAAGTAGCTATTTCCGTAAGCATAACTACATTGATAGGAAATAGGAGTGGGGTAGGAGTAGATTACGAGTACATGATATTGCTAGCTATAATAGAACATTCTACTTGTACTTATATGGTAATAAATAAAATATAATCCAATACTTTGTTACTTAAAAAGTAAGGAAGTGAAACAAAAGAATATATGTATAGTTGTACATACCTTTGGTTGGAACTCAAGCAACAGCTTGGGCCCGGTTGTCATGGGAGCGGCAATCCAATCACCGGGACCGGGCATAGTTGTCTCTTGTACATTAGCTGTAAGTCATGTGTAAGTGCGTGATATGTATGGCCAAAAATCAGGTGTAGTATATAAATAAAGTTGATAAGTTTATTATAAAAGGAAAACAGTAGGATAGATGCATATATAAAAATCCAATAACAATGAATAAAAAAGTCGTATATGCAATAGATTTAATGAAAGACAGATATGTAGAGTATGTAGAGATGATAAGTATTAAGAATAAAGATAACATACATCTTTGTTAAGAGAATAAAGTTACCTGAACCCAAACGCCAAACTTGAAGTTTTCTAGGATATTGACATAACATAAGTCCAGCCTGTGAAGCTAATGAGATAAATTGATGATGTAGATAAGGTGGTATTTTACGCGTTGAACCCTCAATGTTGTTGCAGTCATATACCACCACCTGGGTATCCACGCCTATGTAGGAATGATAGGTAGATAGATAGGTAAGACCATAATATTAGTATATTTGCACTACACTAAATATATTCTCGGTTAATAAATTTCTTTATATGGATTCTCATATTATGTCTTTATACTAATGCTTTCCCACTTTTAGCATTTTGGAAACTTGAGAACATATATGTATATGAGGTCGTGTGTGGTAGAGTATACATTCTTTGGTATGTATATAGAGTGTGGTGTAGGTAACTTACCTCCAGAAACAAGCAGGGTAGAAGGAGAGGGGGCGAGTGCCAAAGCTCTAAGATCGTGTGTGTGAACACGTGCCTTAGCAGTCTGCACCCACTTTTTTGCTACACGTCCCTGTAATAGAAACGAATGGAAGAGAGAGAGATGAAGTGTTAATAATATCCATATATACAGAAAGGTAAAGAAAGAGAAAAAAGAAAAAAGAGAAAAAAGAAAAAAGAGTAATAAACATAAAGGAATGTCTGGTGGACTACACACTCTACATAAGTTAACCCACTATATATGTACTACACATTCAATTAAGCAATAGTAACAAGAGCAACTCACGTCCAATTCGGCAACGGTGACTAAACTAAACTGCACAATCTTGCTATCAACTCCAGAAGCAAACAGTCTAGTCTCATCCTGTTTAAAGAAAATGCTCATGTTAGAATAGTATTATATTACACTATTATACATATACATACTATCATACTATTATATATTACTTTACATTATTTCATGCAGCTAATATGTATAATATATATAATATTTTCTATTACAGCACATATCATACTATGTCACTAAACATGCTAAACACGTAAATACACTCGGTTGATTTACCTCATTAACAACCATTGTTAAGACATCAGCCTGGTGTGCTTTATGTGATTGCTTAAGTGCTCCAAATTTACCGTCCCAAAACTAGAAGAAATCAGAGGTTGTTAGATAATGGCTCGGAGAATATGGTGATACCAGTGTATAGGGTATAGTATATTATATAGTGTGTATATTATAGGATAGGAGAGAATAGGATGGGATAGAGTATAGAGGGTATATATATATATATATATATATATATATATATATGGTATAGTAGAGTATAATATTGTATAATACAGTATGGTATAGTAGAGTATGGTATAGTAGAGTATGGTATAGTAGAGTATGGTATAGTACAGTATGGTATAGTACAGTATGGTATAGTAGAGTATAGTTTAGATCAAGATGGCAACAACTTACTTGAATAGTACCCAGTGAATCTCCACTGATAATAGTGAAGTCCCTGTGCAAGCAGAAAGAGAAGATATTAGTTATATGAATAGAGAGATTTATTATATATTTTATGGCATAAAGATGCGATAGTAGATAAACGTGTAGAACAGCAACTTGTGTATGTGATGTGATAGAGGTATTAAAAAAAAAGAAGAAAAAAAAAGATATATATACAATAATAGCCTAAATGGAAGACATACGACTCTATATACACTAGAAAAAGAGAGTACGAACAGCATATAGTAAAGAGTGTTAAAATTAAAGCTCTGAATTTACTGGCCAGTTGGTATGGCATTAATAGAGCAAAGTAATTCTACGTGCAAAGAAATGGTGTGAAATTCAATTTTCTCTCTCTCGATATATATATTATATAGTGTGATAGGAATCAATCTAGAATATGTCTGCAAATATGATTGGTTCATAATCACATGACTCAAGCCCGTTGATGTAATTGCGCTTTTATGATTGGATATAACCATGTCTAGTCCTAACCATTGGCTTATCCTTGACTGAACGCGTAATTATTCATTGGTTGTCAGAAATAATTGAATATGATGAATCAATGCGAAGTCATTGATTTGATATCGAGCGCATAAGCAAATATGATTAGATGGTATGCTAGTAATGCAAATGGGTCAGAGTAATAAATCATAACCATTGGCGGAAAGTCATAAATATAAAAGTATAACATCGACAATCCCATGTTAGGATATTGGTAGCTTCTTTTAAAAGATGATTCTGATAGGCTATCTGGGAATATTTTATAACCCACCCATATACCTGTCGTTTATAATTCTAATAAACACTTTTGTGTGTAGTGAACTCATAGTCCAAATAGAAATGTTATAATCAAAACCGTGTTACAAGAGCAATAATTCCTTTAAATTTTTTTAAAAAAAAATACACACTACACTACACATGCACATACACGCATACATTCATATATACAATCATTCACAATAGTTGCTCATGCCGTTCTCATATAACCAGAATACCTTACCTAAGTAAAGCAACAGACCAAACCAGTGTGGATTCTTTATGGAAATCCTCAACAGTAATACGAAGTGTAGTCCGGCCTATCAATAGGATGAATGAGGTTACTTATTTTATTATTGTTTCCTTCACTTATCATCTTAATTAGAAAACCAGTCAAAGGACCAATTAAAAAGGCCATATTAAAACAAAGTAAATAGATTTAGTCTGCTCTAATATATATATAATATATAGCGTAATATAATCTAGTAAATTCTATAACAACATATCACCACTTATAAACTTATAATATACCATATAATCTAGTATGCACATTATGTCCTAGTCCTTCAGTTTTATGTTCTAAGCAATATTCTGAAATAAACGAACGATAGTATGCGTAGTACTTCCAATATACTTTGGTATTACCTATATGTCAGTTTATATTATGTTATAAATATACACCCTCATCTAGTTATAGGAAAGTACAGTGTTTCTCATTAAATGGCAAAATTGATGGCATATATAGACGCAAAATGCATCTGTAGAAATACAGGGGAGAGAGAGAGAGAGCAAAGTAATATAAACACATACCAGTGTTTGCATTCCATAAGTTAATAGTACTCAACGAAGAGCCAGAAACAAGAACCTGATCGTCCTTATGCCAGGCAAGGGACAGGATCCTCCCTGCATAATTAATTAATTAATTATCAGTATGTAATCACTAGTAAGTAGGATCATAACAATAATATATGATATGATAATGAGAAATAAAAATCACATTATCACATCTATTAAATAATCATTGTCGCCTTATTGGTCCATCTCCCTTAGTAACAAACAACTTTTAAATATTCTAGGAATATCTATCTTTTTACTGGTTATAAAACTTTAATGCATTGCACGGTCTTGGAGCACTTCTCAAAAAGAATTAGATTGGTCAATATTAGCCAATTGATAATAAAATCCCATGACATGTATTCGTATGAATGTGTAGTATAATATAGCATGATACAATATAAATATAAATTATTTGCTAAATATTTTAAATAACTCCCCTAAGCTTCATTTTTAATTTATTACAATAATCCAATCAACATTAAACATTATAGATAATTAATATCAATACAATAACTATTTAAGTAATTCAATATAAACCTTATCAGATATACTTGATGTTTATGCACTTTGTATACCAAATTTTATTAGGTTAATTAGTTGATTAAATACAGGGATCCAGTGAAAACACGTCATTATCTGTCACCCCTGGCATTTAATTGGCAACCAATCCTAATATGCGGTATCACTAGGTAACCAAGGTAACTACATTGATGGATTATTTATCTCATGTCGTATATCCATTTTACTGACCAATCACATAACCGTATTAAATGGCCACATGTACTCCTCATACATCTAGGTATATATATTAATATCTACAACTAACCCAGTATACACTCCCTATCTCGCCTTCACACGGATCAGCCTTTATGGCCCACCCTTACACGTGGAGAGCTGAATAAGCGAGATTACGATCATCATGTAATACAATATAATACAATACAATATACTATGATATAATACGAGAAATCATGATATAACCTAAAATAACAGAATATGGTCTAGTATAATATAATGCAATACAATATAGCATAATACAATATAATTTATACATTCACGTGTATATATATCGTCTCCATTATAAAGTATATATGTATTTATTGTCTCTCTATTTCTGTTCCTTTGACATCCTCCATTGGAGCTCATCAATAAATGTCAATCATGCAAGTAAAACCATAATATCTCCCAAACATAATGCAAACATCACCATACCTTCTATTCTGTCGAGTGTACGGGCATAGTAGAAATGACCGTCCTCAATATCAAACAGACGAATGCAACCATCTTCACACCCTACCGCTAAACGTGTACCTGAATGATTGGTGGCCAGACACCACACAGCTCCTCCCTGCGAATCAACTGTATCCTAAATGTGAAAGAAGATAATGTATTGGTCAAAACGTATCTTTAATCATGCCCTGCCGTAACGCATCATAAGTTATGATCCTGATCCACTCATTTTAATTCATATTCCCACATTCATTAGTAAGTATAATAATTACTACTCTTAAAAATCGTAGTTAGGAACAAATATACATACGCGCATAGTTATACATTCTAGTGTATATATAATGATCTTATATACATTTATAAAGCAGTAACCTGGGTATATGAACAAATACAGAAGATACATACATATACTATATTATCCTATAATATACTATATTACAAAACCAATATCAGATACCTCTGTATAGGTATCCATAAATCCTCAAAAAGGTCCACAACCATTCACATATATATAATCAATGTGCAATATATATAGTATATGAAAAGAGTAAATAAAACCGTAAAGAGTTGATGATTGGCTCTTTAAAAAATATAAAATAGATAGGTAGGACAGATAGGTTGAGAGAGAAAATATGGCTCTATGATATATTATAACATTATCTATACCTTGGGCTGTAGAGAATGAAGATTCCATTCAGTAATTTGACCATGTAGTCCAGCGGAAAATAATCTATCACCACACCATGCCACTGCTTCAACGCTGGCATTTTCTCCACCTACAAATCGCTGTTATGTATTATAAATTAAATCTTGGTTTAGTTTTAAAAAAGCCATATTCTCTACTGTATTAATAGGTAAAACTACTATAGAATCGGATAGGAAAACAGTCTCTGTTACAATGTTCTGCTTATATTCTTCTCGTATACTACACTAGGTTAATATACGACTATATGATCTAGTTTTAGAAATCACTACTGCGTTTAAAATACTTTTCCACCACATAAAAAAGAAGAAACAAATTCTTGCGTAATGAGGAAGAGATTCTGTAGATCTAGAATGAATGTAATATGAAACCCAGGTTCTTAAACAATGATACGCTATTACCGTTAAACATGCATCACACAAAGTAACAACATAAGGGAAAGATAAAAAATCTAGTTGAATAAACGTAGTATGGTATATATAGACGAATGTCTGATAGCCCTTAAAAGGAAATAAATAATAAAAAGACAACTACTAACCTGTTGTAAAGTCCAGGTTTGTGATACATTCCATAACTCAATATCTGCGTTGGATCTAGTTGTATAGTGATAGTTAGCAATAGAATTGTAACTTCTTAAAAAAAAACCGTATATATATAGAGGACGATAGATAGATATAAATAAACCAAACCATGAAAGTTATCTGCTATATTTGGGATAATGAGGGAACAGATAGTATAGTATAGTCAGAAAAGTATAGTATGGTGTAATATAATACAGTATAGTGTAATATAATATAGCCTAGTATAGCAGTGTAGTATACTAGTGTAGTATAGTGTAGTGTAGTTTGACCTACCTAGATACAACTAGTAAACTGCCATCACCATTGAAAGCCATACAGTGTATAGCTTCTGGAATATAGTCCACAAACCGACAACGGTGAACTTCAAGCTTTGACATGATACAGTTTTTGGCCTGCTTTCCCTTGTTTAATATGTTGTTCTATGGACAGATATCGAGCATATTAGTAGTAGTAAATGTATTCAATGTGGAAGAGTATAATAAGGATTATAGAATGTTGGACGAGAAAATGCCTTGTCTATACTATAATCTTTAATTACATATTATAATCCTTAATTACATACAATAATCCTTAATTGAAAACTATAATCCTTAATTAAATACTATATTCCTTAATTGAAAACTAAAAACTTTAATTACATATTGTAATCCTTAATCAAAACCAATTAGTATACCTAGATATGTGACAAGACATAGAACTGTGATTATATTATAGGTAGGCATATGTAAATATATATTCAAATTGTAACTGTTTGTGACATGATTTTACAATTGTAAGCAATATAAAGAAGAAATAAAATGACGTCAAGAAAATGTTATATGAACTGCTAATTAATCAATGTGCAAGATGATTATATATCCTAATCTACAGTATAGTTTATGAAGTATGTGTGCTAGAAGTATTCATAACATATATTAGTGTATGCAATGGATACAGTCAAATTTGAGTTTTGTTTCGCATATACGTAAGTACTATAAAAAAGTATGAGCAACTCATTATATAGGTATAGATATATGTGTATGTATATGTTTATGCATATATATTTGCATAAGTATACGTGTATGCGTCTTTGTCGGTATATGTGTATGTATATATATATATATATATATATATAGGCGTATGTGCGTATGTGAGTGTGCTTATATGTAGATGATTAAGAGAAGAGGAGTTAAGTAGGCAAAGTAGAAGTAGAAGAGAAGGGGATCTTTATGCTATTTTTGTAGCTTTGCTCTTGTGAAAAACTATAAATAATGACCTTAAATTATGCCAATGCATATTTACTAATATCGTATAAAGATTTTCGCTTTGATTGAAAGTCATGCCCTAGAGACAGCTAACTTGGAGAGAATGATATTGTGTGCATGTATGTTTATATACGTATCCCGCATATATGCAAGTGTAAACAAACAGGACAACAATAACGCACACACAAACGCACAAACACTCATCCGTGCATGTATGCAGAATGTAATCGAAATAAACGGGAAAAAAAAAACGGCTCCAAACTTACTCACGACTAGCTTGTAGGTTTTGCTGAAGACTATACGACACAAACGGAAAATGTCCTTTCAAGAAGAAATGAGGAAACAGACGTCTTGGTTTGTTTCAGCCTATAAATCCTAACACCTCCCTCCAGTCACTACTACACCACAATATAATAAATCCTTTATTAATAAAGGAATTATATTATATTGCTAGGTTGATCCTATAGCGTTACACTATATAGTAGACTAACAAATAATGTACACACCACATACATACGTACACGTGGGTGGGTCATTGTATTAAAGGGCTAGAACACTAATGTTAATACCGGAATTGAATGGGTCCACATTGACTGGATTGATTGATCCCCTCTGAAAACCAATCAGACTTATATATATTGCAGTAGTTTAATTGATTGGTCCACAGACTTCGGGTAGTTTTTGGTTCGTGTCCAGCACATACATATTTTCTTGTAAGAGCTGGAGAGTACCTCAATCTAGTTTACTAGGAACTGGTCATTTTTTCGCATAGTTTTATCGCTGCCATAACAGTCTGTGGAGCCGCCCTCTTATGGGTGTTACTGCATTTACATTTATACACAATTTCAACCAGTGCAACGCGGTGAAGGGAACACATTTTTCCATCTGTCATTCAAGTATAGCTTCTTTCAATATATACATATTATTATAGATTTTTCCGCCTATCAGCATTAAATCCTCATCTTAATCTTAGGACAGAACCATTTACGGTATTTTGCGAGTCAAACCAAGCTATCTTACCAGCAATTTTCATAGTTCCGAACCGGACTAAAACCGAGATCCATGATTCCCTACACAAAGTGAATATACTAATGTATCCTGTAAAGTACATGGTAGCTGTAATAATTATGGAAAAAATACATTCAATGGTACCAAAACCGGAAGATCATCCCAGAAAAATGTATGTATGTACAAACCGTTTGTTTGAGTTTTGATCTGCCCATACAAGCCTATGTTATTAAGTTTGGTTCAGCTAATAATAAATTGCTATGCAATTCTGTAGTATTTGCTCCATTTAGTATTTCATTTTTTAAAATCCTACCACGGAAGCTTATAGTAACTGTTCTCCTAAAAATTGGCAATCTACGTATTAAATACTTTGCCAAGGAAAATTTCCTTCGGCAAAAATTGTTGTATTGCGTGCAATAAAAATCAATACACAATATTTTACTACGGTTGTATAGGCTAATGTAAAATAGAAATTATAAAATACTTCAAAACTATTGATAAAATCACAAATATTAACAATCACTTACCGATTGCTAGTTCATTGCTATCAGCTATCACGAGATTCACCAGGTCTGTATCAATGATCATCAATCAACATAGTTGTAAACAACTTTCTAACGGCAGAATTGTTAGATACCTATAGTTTTCTCCTAGGTAAAAATAATAATATAATACTACATATTATTACATACTATTACTATACTTAGCAAACGATTAACGATGTTCAAACTTTGCCATTCCCAACGAGGTTTGATTATTATTAATTGGTCAGCAGATTGTAGTTAACTAACACAACACCACTTAACTAGAGCGTCTAGTTGGTGTATAAGATGCTAGATGTGCCTGTATTTATGAATAATTTAATTGTGATACGAATTATTAATTAAAAGACCAGCCTGGTCCATCTAATAATTATTTCAAAAATAGAAAAATAAATCAAGCTCGGGTAAGGTCCGGAAAGACCTCAAATTCATGGCCTGTTTTTTTAACATTAATATATTTACATTTGGTACTTGGTAATTCTGCCACGTGCACTTTGAGATTATCTCCAGATTAACCACTCTGGGCGCCGCTTCTTTATCGATGAACGCTAATCAGAAAAAGCGGCTATGTTATTCTCTCTGATCCTATTAATCTTCCAATCTCGTGTCCAATTGGAGACCAATCAGATATATGCAAATTACAGTAGTTCGATTGACTTGTCCACAAGCTTCGAGAAATTCTCGGTTGGTATCTAGATACATGTTTTCTTATACGAGCTGGAGAGTACCTCAATCCAGTTTATGAGGAGCTAGTCAGTTCTTCGTGTAGTTTCATCACTGCCATAGCAGTGTGAGGATTAGCCCTCTTATTGGCGTTACTGCGTTTACATTTATATACAATTTTAACCAGTGCAAAGTGAATATGCTAGGTCACTAATGTATCCTATAGAAGTACATGGTAGCTGCAATAAATATGGTTTCGAACATATTCAATGATGCCAAAACCGGGAGATTATCCGAGGAAAAATAATAATATGCAAACCACATGCTTGAGTTTCAATCTGCCCATATAAGCCTATGTTATTAAGTTTAGCTCAGCTAATAATAAATTGTTATACAATTCTGTAGTATATGCTCTATTTCTATTTATTATTTTATTTACTTATAGCAGATCACTAAAACTTATAATAACTGTTCTCCTAAAAAATGGTAATCTATGTATTAAACTATTGGGTATCCATCCATTTATACGGTCAAAAAGTTATCATAATTTCATTGGCCAATAAAGCTATACCGCCCCATACCACTTTAAAGCTATAGATACTTGATTAAAGAATCTGTTGATTATTGAAATTATCCTGTATTTTGACTAATCTAGAAATGATAACATCTCACTTAGTTTTTCAGTTATTTGTATAATTGAAATCTCTCACATATTTTACAATTGTAAACTGCAGTACCCAAAACATTGTAACCAATCTTACGTTTAATTTCCTCCCGCTATTTTAATCTGATTCCTGTGTTTCATTATAGCCTAGTAATTTTGCATGACATAGTTTATAATTAGTAAGCGATAGCCAATCGTTTGCGTCTATAGTATTTGTAAACTAATTACAATACATATGTTTAAGGGCCATCTTAATTTTACCAATCTAGATCTCCTCTTAGGATTCTCCCGTATACTATTTTGACTAGAATATAAGAAAGTGTACACACATTTACATTTATATTATCGATCAACGAAAACAAAATAAAGTATTCGTATGCTTTGCTTTTATGCTTCTTGGGCTTGGGCCAAGCTATAATTTACGTGCCTCTTGTCCGGAAAACTGTCGTACAAGGCAGGGGAAAAAAGGTCGTACGTAGCGGGTCTGAGAACATGCTTTGGGAAGAAACTTTCTATGTAGCTCAGGTAATTATCTATCATTGCCTACGCCATTATAAACAGTGATATGCAGAATAGCCTATTAGTAAAAGTCCCAGCACATTGTGTCAATACAATAATGCAGTATTTTATTGGTTTAAAATGCTATAATCTTAATCGTAAAACCATCATTAATATTTATACAGTTCGAGCTAGATGGCAAAGAGATGTTCCTTCTCCTTGACACTGGCTCCACCGGCATGTATGTAATAAGCAACAACTGTATTGCTTATAAAATTAATTTAGAGACTGAGGGGTGCATTCCCTTTCCCAAGAATCAATTTGGGGCTCGTAAAGGAAATATGACCCACGATTTTTATAATGTTGAAACTGGCAATGCTATTAATCACCATAAAACTGGGAAAGTCTGCTACGGAGATGGATCACATTTTGATTATGGCATATATAGTGCTGATGTAATGTTCGCTGGAGTACTAGCACCTAACCAGATTTTAGGAGCAATTACCCACCAGCTTGAGGATATGCGGTTTGGACAGGGAATTTTGGGTTTAGGACCTGGTAGCATTATTGATACAATGGCAGATGCTGATCACATTACAAATGAATTTTCCTTTTGCTTTAGTTTGGCTAACAGTTAGTGGAATATTGAGGAAGAAGGAAGGTTGATTGTGGATGGAAGTCCTCTGTCCGATATGGACTATACTGACATGGTTATGGAATGGGATGGATAATCGAAATACCTCATTAACATAGAATCAGTGCATATTGATGGTCACAAAATATCATCATTTTCTAATACAACAGGTAGATCCTTTAAATATATGCTTTTCTATGGTTTTACGTACTATTTGGTGACATTTTAAATTCCAAAATAGGGGTTCCTAATAGTTTTAGAGGTTGTTTATGGTTTGTGATGGTTGTGTATGCAAGCTTTAATGCAAAACATATTCTAAGATATATCCCAATTTAATTTACAGACGGTTTAGCAATGATTGACATTGGTACCAGTAATCTGGCAATGCCCAGAGAGTGGGTCCATGCATTCGCTGATGTTATATGCGAAATAATTCTAAATACTAGTATAAATAATGCCCCATTCACTCTCTCTACTGCCAATGACGGCTACAAATGGGAGATTTCTAATGACATTACGTTTGAAGGGGGTTACTTAAAGACTTTGCTACCCATAGTGTTCACCTTTACAGAAGGTCTTACTGTTGAAGTTCCAGCTACTCAATATTTCTATGGCTATGGGAAACCTTGGTATGGTTCAAATATTTTCCAATTGAATCTGTCCAATGGAAGAGGATATAGCATCTTAGTTGATGTGTTTTTGCGTGACAAATGGGTTTATTTTGACAAAGTAAACGAATGCATTGGTATGGCACCTGTTGTTGGTTCTTGCAAAGATATAGAACCTTGTTAAATTATAATCATTGCTGTGTTGAGAAATATGAAATCAATCTAGTAAGAGGAAGACAAAAGACTTCTATATGTGGAAATTGACGGATAGTAGTTTTGACATGGAATTGTGATTTACATATTTAAACAATAAAGATTTTAAGGTTTTGCTATTATTATTTGGTATTGGAGTGCTTATTAAAATAATAGATATTGTGTCCTCTACAGCATGGAGAATTTAATATCAAATTTGATATATCCAATATGGTATTGTACGCAGCATAAGAAAAATGACTTTTAATTGTTATTATTTTATTGATAGCGTTATCAAGTATTCTATATAATATGCTATGTTTCAAATATGAAAGGCCTGTAGAAAAAACCCCCTTACGCTTGCGGTTACTATGATTGCTGAACACAATACTTGGCTGTATTTTTTGTGATGCTCTATTAAGATGAATATAAGGAATACATACGAAGTAGGACCTCTAGTTTTCCATAACTGCGGTAGACATAAGTGAGGCGAAGGCCCCAATCCATAACTAAATAGTATGGCTTCAGTTTATCATAGATTGACTATTATCACTACCAATCAAAATATGTTATATTCCAAACATCATGATATAAACAAATCCAAAATTGTCAAGTACGCTTGCTTTCTTCTATATAATGTCACTGTCGCAGTATATGGACTAATTCAAGGTGTTTGTATTGTAATTTAGTGTTCATATTTGGTTTCAATGCATCAGGATTGATAGGAATGATTGCAAGAAATCATGGATCCAGTTTGGCTACGAAGTCTTTTCTGAGACCTAGAAAAGTGCACCTGAATGCGGTTTGAGATGTCGCTGATGACCATATCATCAACAGAGTCGTTACTCTATTTTTCTATGCAAGACCCCTTTTGGGTGGTCTTATTAATAATTTTGTTTGATTCAGAATATGGGAAAAGCTCTATATTCTTATTTCTAAATATACTAATATGACTTATGTGATCATATATTTATATTATCCTATTAAGTAACTATTACTAGCAGTAATAGTTAGATACAATCTTAGTAACTTAACCAAGTTACTAAGTAAATAAAACAGGTTAATCCAAGTAGATAAATAGGCATAGAGTCGTTATTAACGATATCGACTTACATATACTTTATTAAAACATCCAACATGAACACTCATCACAACTTAACTGTTTAGTTGTGATAAAAGTAATCAAGGCAAATTATTTTTAAGTAAACATTATTCTTGTCAATATAAATAAAAGATAGAATATATAAATAGCAGAAAAAACCGAACTTGTAATTTTTTTTTTTGGTTTTTTTGTTTTTCCAAGAACCAAATATATTATTTTTGGCAGCCGATCCAATTGAAAGTGAGACATAGCTTGGTTAACTAGTTATAGTCCGGTTCGGAACCATAAAAATTGCGGGTCCGATAATCTGGTTTGACTCGCGAAATATCGTACAATGGTTCTGTCCTAGAATTAAGATTTAATGCTGATTGGTGGAAAATTTATAATATGTATTTTGAAAGGAGTTATACTTGAACGAACGACAAATGTGAAAATACTTGCCCTTAAATCGTAATTGGTCCTCTGTACAACGGAGTCGCCACTGTAACACAAGGACCATTGCATGCAGTCTATTAATAACTTTATTGTACGTTTCTTATGTATTTCTTAAAGGTACTTCTTACGGTATTTTATTTCTTAACTGTGTAACTATTTATAGATATACGCTCATTAGTAGGCGTAAAGCCGCAACTTAGTAAATTAGCTCTGCAAGTCTAACCTTAACCACATAAGCTCAAATTAGTCTAAGCAATCATATGCAAATTTATATTACTTTTCTTAGCACTGGAGCCATTTGCGCTTAAAATATGATAACTTTAATTAAATTATTGATATCTATACATAATTATCAATCTTAATGCGGATAAAATTGAACATTAAAGAAGTCTTTCTGCGTTGCAGAAAGAGTTGGTTTTACAAAATAAAAGTTTATATATGCTTTTGAAGATTATATTTTGAAATGTAATTGGATATCTAGGCATAAACCTAATCAAATATTATAGACATTACTATTACCACTGTAGCGGTCACCACAATATAAAAAGGTAATGGATAAAATGTTTGTGAATAACGATAACAAGGCCCCCCTAAATCATAATGGAAAAAGACTTATAATCGTAGTCTCAGAATATTCAAGCAGTTAAAATGCTGTAGACTGTCCATCAGAAGATCAACCAATGAACGTTGATTGTATATCACAATCATCATACAGCGCTATTTTCCCTGCACTGCAGAATAAATTAGTCTTGTTACACAGAGCTTTCCAACATTATATAGTGCCTAAGCTACACATGTAAATTAAGTGCATTCCTAAACCTCAAGCCTCTTCTGCAAATGTCAAACATAACACATTTTTTTACATAATACAAATGGCTTCCATTTGCTATAAACTCCTGTCACTAATTTTTTATAACGGCACTACTAGAAGCCTATTACTTGTGGTACCTTTCTTGTAACCCCGGGATTCTTTCTAGGTTCTTCAACTTCAAGATGTGATCAGCTCATACAAGTAAACTTCTATGTACCTACTATTATTGCATTTTATCAAAGTAATTAATTATAGTAGGCGTTCTACCACTATAAATATTGGCCGGCAGCCTGGAAGCCACACCTACGATGATGCAAAAAGTAGTAAAATTTATTTCTATGATACATTGGACTTGAATAATAGCAAGAATTTCCTATTGGTTATTGATTTTTAGTATCACTATGTTGATAATAATTGAACACCTTTTAAGGGTAGATTAATGCATAATATATTGTATGAGCATGTTGTTTATATTTATTATATTACATTTACTATATTACTGCATTTATAAAAATAAATGTAATAGTTTTATTTCTTATACCAACTGTAAATCCTACTGTATTTTATATTGTAAATGAATGCAAACTTCAAAATATCTACTCGTAATATTAGCTTAAACATGGTGTTATACTAGTTTTTGGTCTACCCAAATCTACCTATACAATAACAATAGCTGTGACAGCCTGCTGTCTGTAATGTTCAGCTGGAAGCAGGACTAAATAGATGGGCGTCATGAGCATATAATCAAGTGTTTTTTACAACATTACAATATGTGTCACATATCTATTGTTCTAGTATATAGTGAGTTTACTGAGATATTGTTAAACCTCCGCTTTCTAACTAACAATTACTACTAGACATCCATAAAATAATATCAACTCTAATAAAGTATATAAGCCGGATCCAAATTGGTTTTGGGCATGTTTTTTTGTTCATAAACATGGCATGTGTATTTATTTAGGTAGTTAGGTTGTACATTAGCCCATTCTAAATATCATTTAGTTTAGAACATATTGGAAACAGATAATTAAATAAATTATCTGTCAAAATATATAATTTTTAATCAAATATATATGTATGTTATATACATTTGCCTGTATAAATTATGGTTTGTCTGCCATTTTTTCTACAAAGTTATTATAGGACACAGATCTGCTGCTAGTAATAAATATATAATATAGTATAGTATGTTATAATATTTTGAATAGAATGGGAAGCATAGTATTCTGCAATGATATTTTTAAAGATGTAATTGCACTCCTATTCTGGTAAGCAAGCCTTATTCTACAATACA
The DNA here is from genome assembly GCA_002751075.1 of Ichthyophonus hoferi. Taxonomy (NCBI): domain Eukaryota; class Ichthyosporea; order Ichthyophonida; family Ichthyophonidae; genus Ichthyophonus; species Ichthyophonus hoferi. The sequence continues at coordinate 34,115 of NAOQ01000562.1, forward strand.
CTGTGTCTTTTAAAAATAATCTGTACTATCTTGTGTTTCTGAACATAACTTACAGGCAAATATGACGCTAAGAGAAATTGAAAAATGCTGTACTCCGAAATCGCATATTAAATATTAAATATAGACACAGGGCATTTGTATATTACAGCCATTAATATATATAAAGTATTATGATATCTTAAAGTATTATAATAAAAATTAATGCAAAAGAGTGCACTTTTATGTTACTTTCTACATGCTTAACAATAAAATGTAACTAGACGCAACTGTTATATACCAATCTATATATATATATTGGTTTAGTAAGAATACACAGTCTTTAAAGGTACAGTATACAGATATAATACATATTTGGCTTCTTGTGTTTCTAAAAAATCACACAGTTGACTTAGAAAGCCGTTTAAAGGTAATCTGTCGTCATTATAGGTTATACAAAAATCTTTTATTTCATGTATTGGAAATAAAATTAGTATCTGCTCTACCGAGTTCCATTTGGCTGTTGCCGTCAGATAAATGGCAGGCCAAAGCTCTAGCTCTCCTGAATCTCCCTCTGCCGATTTAGAGACACAAAATTTTAGATTCTTACCAGACAATGGATTGTATATATATTAACATATTAAATTTAATCTAATTGTGGCTGTGTGTAGATGTTGGAATTCTTTTTGGCTATTTCATATACATCTTCCGAATTCGTTTCAGGTACTGACTCTGTGTCAGTGGAGGATGATTCCTCTAGGCTAGACGTCGACGATGTGATTTTGAGAGAAGAAGAAAGAAGATGGTCGCTTTTTAATGGCGTCTGTTTGGTCGGAACGGTCTGATACATTGGAGTCCCGCATGATTCACATGAATGGGTAAATATGTTAACTTAAGATTTATCATCTACTCTCACAGACCGAAGGGTAGTCTTAGGAGTTATAGGTAGAGAAGGTATAAAACTTTTTTTGGTTTTATTTTTCTAAAATACCATGACAAAAGCAAATATAATAACCAATACTCAAATTAAGACGTAAAAAAATAATTTTTATAATTTTTCAGTTCTAGATAATGAACTGAGTTGGTGTTACATAGCTTCCCGCCGATCAACTAACCTGCTAGTATACTTAATATCGTCCTAACAAAGATAGTTAGGGATTGGAATTTTAGCCTATTTCCTTACTATAATGAGACAGTTATACGTAGCACCACTTACGCCACTTCTTTCACTAGGACTTATTCCTCAATGTCATAACGGGGATTTACTATTTTAAGCATAATACTTGGTATGTAAAAAATAAATATTTAATCTATTGTGAAACCCGTGGTTGAGCCTCGCACCAATCGGTATACTAATCTAATTCTACGAGATAAAGTTTATCGGATAAAAATATCTATGTATAAATATTGCACTGCCAATTGTCTTATGAGCCTAATTCCAATTAATTAAAGCTAGATAAACGTAACCAATCAAATAGCGCAGTGCGAGGTTAATTACTCGGTAATTCACATGAGTAAAGTAAATAATCTAATTACTAGCGTAATATAACAACAGTATATGATATTAGTACTATCAGAAAAAGCAACACCAGACTGAACGAGTTGGCCTTCTAGGAAGGTATCTGGATTATCTATTTCAATTTTTTTAACAACTATAGACATAATATGAAAAACAAACAACGTAAATTGCATTCCGAATTATGACTTTTTGTAGCTAATATAATAATATATTTATTATGTGCCCAAACAGTAAATATTGAAGACTGAGAACAACAAACATGTACTAATTAGTGCGCATGTAAAGGCTACTATACCATCATATTGTAGCCCTATCACGACATAGGTTGTAACCATTGGGTTTGAGAGTAGTGCAAATGTGTTAATGGACAAATAATACTACGGGATTATCCCAGGTTTTGATGGCCATCATTAAAATAATTTGACGCACTGTTTAATATATATTATATCTACACGAAACCCAGCAAATGGGTTTTCTTGGTTCAAATAATATAGTGCGACAAGAAATTTACTGTTCAGAATAATTCGTGGAGACAGGAGAGTTCCTGTAACTTACTTACATTCGTTTTGAGTGAGAGAAGGAATACCAAATTTATCAGAATCTAATGTATCCAACATTTGTGTGTGTGTAGGAACTGATCCACCAGGGCCTTTATTAGCTATTTCAATTTACGTTTATATTTGTTTCTTTTTTAGAATGGCTTTTTATTCATCTACCTCGTTGGTGTAACTACTTGTATATTATGTATCGACAAATCAACTTAGCAGAAAAATATTATGTAATTAAATCATTATGCAACTAAACTAATCTTAAGCCACAATCATTGATATACTTATTATTTGAGCTTCGATCAAACCTTCTTATTCATCTGTGGTGAGCAATCTTGTAACATTTACTAAAGTATTTGTTTCTATTATGCTCCAAAATCTAACATTCTTAGACTGAGCCGGTATACAACAAAATTACTTAAACAAATCCATACATCATGTTTGTAAGCAAAACCGCTTACCCAGAACCAGTTTAGATCTAGCTTATATATTTCATTAAAATTTGTATTAGCTAATAGATGTCAAGTAGGGCTTGTTAGTTACAACATAGAGGCTGTACAATATTTACAATATTTAACTAATCTTACCCCAATTAATATGTAGCATATGGCTTTATCATTTTATTTGAAAGGAAAAGATAAAACTCTATCATCTTATTATTTTTTTCTGTGTCAATGTAAATTGAACTATACTCTTCCTCTTATGATATGTATCTTGTGAGTAAAGCCCATCATCTGTGAACTCTTTGGTCTCTTTTATTTTGACAATAAAAATATTTTATTCTGTTGTAATCAAAGCTTCTACTGTATTTTTACCTATTGTATTTGTTGGAACCAGTTTCTTCACATAGCTTTCATATTACATTCTTATTTCTGTTATAATATTTGCTTACGTGATACATAGAAAAAGGTTTTTTCAAATCAATTTGATAAGGGTTATTCATAGGGATCATATTGTCTTACTGGTTAATCACATAAAACTAAAAAGTTAATAATCTAATTTGTATTATGCTAATTATACTGATAACATATACACTCTAGCACAAATAGAACCTATGAATATTAGTATTGGTTTTATTTCCGATATTTGTTTTATCTCATTGTTGATTGCTCTTATGGCAATTACCGATTCGAGTCTAATTTGCTAGTTGTGTTTCAATATAGAACAGTATTGATAGAATTGAAGTGTTCACTGCCCTTTTACAGTTTATTCTTTTTCAGTTATTGTTATATTATTCGCTTATTACTAGAAAGAAAAAACTTTCCTTTCCAGTTAAGTTTAATAGGGATTCATTGTGAATAATCAATGGTACAGCTAAATATAGCTTTGGCCTAACATTGACCCAACAATCACAGCCAGATAGAACTCCGTGCAACAATGCTAGTTTTATTTCTTAAAATTGTCGTCAAGGCTTTAGATGGTAGCCACAATTATTTCATTCCAAAAGTAAAATATTTAAAGGGCTTAAGTCTTTGAAGTGTCTAAGAAAGACTACGTAATTGAGATGGTGTTCAGCCATGGTAAGTAGGGGATAAGGTGAATTATAAGGTTATACTATTTGAAATTCAAATTATATCTTGCTACCCTCTTTATTTTTATTTTTATTTTTATTTTTATTTGTCCAGCAATGGAATTATATATTACGTCATATAGGTCCGGATGTTCAGAAAAAAAAAACTGGAAGCACCTTTAAGATAAGCAAAGGGGTGTGTGAAAAATGATATACAAGGGGTAACAGTTAAAATAATATATAATAAATTAATATGTAGGAAGCTGATGAATAGAATTGTGTAAAAATAGTGTAGGGTTTCCCCCATTTAAGTAGCAAGGCCTCTCTGAAACCATATCAACAGTTACAACTAGTTCCTTCTTGTACATTATTAAACAGTGCATCTCAATTGTTAATAAATTTATAAAGTTTTAAGTATTTCCCCGTTCAACCAAGTGCTACAAGGCGTAAAAAGAAACAATTAATAATAAGTACGGTTCAAACACGATATACGATTAGAAAAAGAAACGACTTTGAGTTCAATAGTTCGTAATGATTCTACTCTAGTAAACGATTTGATACTAATCGCATTATTTGTTTTACTACTACATAAAATTGCTAAATTCTAATTTTTTCTTTTATTATCTTACACTAAGTATTAATGGAACCTGAGTATAACCACATTAACATTAACTACCAGGACAATTACGAACGTGGTGTTGGTATTGTCATCCTCACTAGAGAAACAATAACATACCAAGAAAATTTGGCAACCTCAAGTTCTCTAAGCCATCTCAATGTACAGCGGTTAGGCAACATCAAACATAAAGAGATTGGCAGTAGCTTGACCACGTTCCCTAAAACGAGTGTCCAACCTTTAAGGGCGATTTTGCCAGCTGAACCACCAACATATCAGATCTTTACAACTCTGAGCAAATAATAGCAATATTAGTAATACTAATACTAATAATCATAAAATATCTTGTATCCTGTAAACTCTTCTGTAGTCCTACTGTACTTAGAGTAATGTAAGAACAACTTGCCACATTTGAAGAATATTAGATCAGGGTACAATGACATATGTAATAGAAGGTATTAATGGCATATTAATCGTAGATTAATCACCGTTTGTCCAATGCTATTTCTGATTTCTCATTACAATAAGATAGATGGGAAGTTATTTTTATTTAGTACAATGATATTCCAAAGTAAATAATACTATTGGACTACTAAGGTACTTTAAGACAATATAACATATTTTATTTATTTATTATCTTTATTATCAGCTATTAATCAATCTAAATTGTTATACTTTAGGTTACAGGCATCGAAACTACTAGTGCATAGTTCGAAGCCTGCATCTGGTATCGTTTAAATAATCATAATTCAATAACATCACCCGTGATAGGGCCACTTAATGCAACTTAACAGAAGCATAAAAGAATATAAAAACCAATTTATCAATCTTCAATATTATTTATATTATTTTTATTATTTTATGGTATTTATGCTGTTGTTTTTTTGAAAGAAAACCACAGAGCCAATATGAAGTGCCCTGTTTCATTTTGATAACGCTGAACTCCAATCTAAGTACAAAAACTTTACTGAATAGTATGCATAAGTATTTTTGCGTTGGTATATCTTGAATTAGTTCATACTAAGTTATGTTTTTTTTTTATAAAAAAAAAGAGCCGATAACTAATATATATAGCACAAAATACTTATACCATACCGTAAGCGTATTGGTTTTGTTCATTAACGCGGTTAGTGAAGGGGGATATTGGTCAGACCGTTTAGCTAGAGTTAGCTAACTGCGTGGACCAATCGCTAAACGCGATCTTGGAATTGTGTGAACATTAAATCTCTGTTCGTGTGAAGAGTCAATTACAGCCCTCTCTAAACATGTATACACTATACTCATTCTTTTCAATGGCTTATAATTTACTTGTTTAAGAAATGAATTTAATGTAATAGTTCAATTATACAATAAAATTCGTTTCCCCTCTCTACCTGTCCAAGTTAGTGGGAGTTATGAACATTTAACCAAATACAGATAAATGATTTTAAATTATGAAAAATATTATGAATGCCTAACAAAAAGTTTAAAGTTTACAAGAGACATATAAGCCAATCATATTTATAATAATTTCAGTTTGGGAATGTGAAGTCAATACACAACCGTTTCACGTGAGAGTGAACACTAACCAATAAGAGACTTTATCACATTAAAGACAGAGCATCTAGGCTCTCTAACTGCTGGGGTGCTAAAATTCAAAACTCCCCCTAAAATGAAATCCAAAATTATATGAAAATTTAAATTACACAGCGTCGGGGGGTTATATTGTAATAATATACAATTATCTAGTGCAAAGGGGAGTTATTTGTACCATATATTTAATTTTCATGGCTGGCCATGTGTGAATATATAGGGGTTTTGAATTCCGAGTCTATGATACCAGGGCTGTCATATCAAAGCAAGCACCGATCAACGACTGTACTTTTGATATGTTATAGTTAGTTTTAGTTATAGTTACAGTTATTATTGTAGTTATTATTGTTATACACACAATACACCTTACTGTAGGAGGTATGAGACAGTGGGTTAGTAACATTAATAATTGAAGGTAAATAAATAGTCAATAAAATACAAAAAAAAAAAAGAACGCGCCAAAGTGCGAATTGTTTTGGTAGGAGAGTGCTGTGGTGGTTCATGTTTTAAACGTATTTATTTCACACTTGACACCACGTTAACACCACGTGAGGTGGCTATTTTATCATTCACGGGTGGAGGGGTTAAGGATGAAGCATGGGCAGCAAGCCTCTGCACCATCAAAACATCAAGGGAAACCAGGCTTACCTAATATACCTACCACCTGCTCACCTGTCTGCAATCAAGACTTAGGCATGTCTGCTGTGTACACTGCCTTCTCGTCTCTCCTAGACAACTCTCTTAACTTTGACTCTGGGGCCTTTCAAGCACAGGTAGGGGTAGGGGCAGGTGTATGGCATTAGAGTTTAAGTTTATGTACGAGTTTGTTAAGAAAGGAATGAAAAGAATATGATATATATATATATATATGAGATGATTATAAACTTTTGCAATAGATGGAAACGATAGGCGTGTATTTTTATGTTTAATAATAAATATGGAAGTGGTTTTTGATTAAAGAAAAAATATGTATTGATCAATTGGGAAACGTGACATGTCTTGTTATTTATACCCCGTGCTTTGTGTCTCCCTCTTCCCTCCCTTTCTCAGGTCGCAAACCTTGGTCTCCTATACACACAACAACAACAGCAATGTATAGACCAGCAACAACTCCAATTACAGTCTTTGCAACCTGCACATTCCCTACCATGTGGCCTTAATACCCCCTTCCCCTACTCCACCACTCCTCCTGCTATGAACAATATGAACGGGTTAAAGCCAGACCTGTCACCTCAATCCACCTCCTCCTTTCTAACTAGTGGCTCCCAACACCTTTCTCTCTCCCCTTCCCTCGACAGTATGAACCTCAGTACCCTCCCTACCTACTCTACCACCACCCAAAACCAGTGGCCGCAGAATAGGATGCAATCTCTAGTTAATAATAATAATAATAATACTACACAGAATATGGACCTTAGTGATGGCATGGGAGGGATGCCAGGGTTACCGTTACCCGGGCAATACATGTCCTCATATTCGTCTACACCCACCAATAATAATCGCACTCTATCATCATCCCTCCCTCCTCCTGTACCTACCCCCCAGTTCCCTTCCCAATCGTCCCTATTGGACTATGCTGCCTTCCAGCGTGAAGCACAACGCCTCCTCTCCAACCTAGCTCCCCTGCAACCTGTTGCTATGCAGCAGTCAACCACTAAGCCCCATAGCTTGCAACATAGTAAGGAGGTTTACTATTTATTACATATTATGTTATTAGCTTCCGTGTTATAGTTGGTTAGTGTCTACCCAGTATTTTTGCTTTAATATTTAAAAAAATTTCTTGATCAGTAATCAATATTTATCTAATTTGTTTATTGGTGTGTTATTCTATTCTTATGTTCCTCTGTTGTAATTATCTTCTATTTATCATATTTATATATATATATACTCATATCTGTATATATATGTACCTATATTATGGCGTACAATTGGTTTATTTACTAGTCCCTAATCACATACCGCTATATATATGTATGTCCATCATATTAGTAGAGCCAATATAGGCATGGGGTAGGTGGAAGATAATTATAAACGTATAGCGAGATATAGTGATTGGGACACAGGCATATAATATACTATAATATATTATAATAGAATTTGCAGTAATAACATAACATGTTATGCCATATCTTATCTTATCAGATTTGATGCTGCCCTACCTATCCTATTATATTGCACTATGTCACAATGTTTCCTACTTCCTAGTGGATGGTACTGTTAGCAAGTCATTATTACATATTGTTGATTGGCTGTTACTAAATGTCATTACATTAATTGGTTTAGTGCAATTATTATTGAAATATCTGTCTTTTAAAAATCTCTGTGCGAGATTTATTATTAGTTCAGCACCAATGTTCTTATTATTTTCCCCACTTGGCGATTATTACTAAATATGTTAAATATGATGTACATAATGACGTCATATCGCTTGTTTTCATTTATGGTTATCTTTCTGTCTTATTAATTAGTTATCTATCACGCCTCTATATATCTTGTCTACAGAGGGGACTGGGTCTACCAATGGGGTTGGATTTCCTAACAGTCAAAGTGCCGCGTTATCCCTTAGCAAGCAGCCATTGGACCTGGCATCCAATAAATGCTCACCATCTACTAGTGGTGTGCCAGCCAATGGGATTGTAGACGATGCAGGGTATGTATTATTACATTGTAGGATATAGTAGGTAATATAATACATATTATTATAATTGCGTCTAATACGAGGTCCAATACTTGATTGACTCCCATGTAGTTAATTGTTATCTCACTTAGGATGAGATTTAAAAGTAATATAAACTATGGATGTGATAGATGCCCTAATGTAGTATAATATATCCCTTGTTTACAAATCATTTCTTTGATTGCAATAGATTATCTTGGGAGTATTCACTGTAGTCTCTCTCTCTCAAAATCTATCTATATACATATATAATGTGATTGTGTTATGTATGAACCAGTGCCTACATCTTTGCCCCTTAGGTAACCCATGCTTACTACATATATATATATCACTCTTAGATGGTGGGAGAACAGCAGTGGTGATTCTTCACCAATCGAAGTACAGGAAATGAGGCGTAACGCCCATTTATTCGCCGAACAGAAACGACGAAATAACATTAAACAGGGTTTTGAAGAGCTACAAGCGATAATACCTGCATGTAAGGGAGGGCCAGGGAAGATCTCTAAGGCTACTATACTACAGAAGGTAAGTTATAGGCTGTATACATTATTCACCATAACACACTATACTATGTAGTACTATAGATATATATATTGCGGAAAATGGTTATTGACCCTTTTTCTCACTCCTTTTTTTTTTGCTGTTTGTCCATTGGTCGTCAATCTTTCTCCTTTGTGTACGGGCTGGTGGCGTCATACTATCATTTGATAGGTGATCACGCCAGGGGGTCTTTTTGAAATGTAAATTTTTACTAGTTAAACAATATTTGTATTTTAATGTAAGATTGTAGGAGATAGATTAAGTGTGTTATATTTTATCTCTGATAGCCTATTGGATATATTATAATAATCATTTTACTCTTTTCTTAATAGGCAATGGATTATATTGGGTATATTATCAAAGAAAAGACTGGTCTTCTAGAGGAGGTGCAAATCCTCCGTCAAGAAGTACAACAGCTACGTATGATAATTGGCGAATACCAACGCAACGAGCGAGAGATCAAGGCCCGTCGATTGGCTAATATTATGCAATCAGGAAGCAATGAGGAGAGAGGAGGTAGTGAAGGAGTACTAGGTTATAGACAAGGGGATAGCAGTATGGACCCCGAGGAAATGGAAAGGTTGAATAAGGAAAATATAAAATTCATGGTGGTGAGTTCTATTTTCTAGCTCTATGTCTATATACATATATCCTAACCCATTATCATCCTTACCGGATGTGACATCTACTAAGCGCTATAAGGTTGTTGTCGTAATAGTTGTCATGTTATTTTTACCTTGATTCTGAGGCAAGGGTGAAGGGGATAGCACCTATATTACCTCATTAGCGATTAACTAGAGATATCCAATAGTTGTACCGATTAATATGTATTAAATACCTATTGTGATCAATACTCTTACATTATATTATATGATAACCCTCGTCTTCCTTCCTCCTCGTCTCCCTCCCTCTCTCCTCTCTCTCCAGTTCTGCACAGTGGTAGATAAACTATTCGAGACCTTCAACGCTGTAGTCTCCCTTGACGATAGTGAAACCTTTAGTAAATCTCTCCTACAATGGTTTGAACAGTACTGCTGTCCTGAGGCCCTGCGAGAGACCTTCCTGACTTCGCTCCAATCGCTGAGCTCATGTGTGCTCTCAGAGGAGTCTACACAGAAGGTATTGATTGGTCTATACTAACTAATAGCAAACAGGCTGTTGGGGTAGGGTAGATGCCCATGATGCCCAGTATATATATTCGTGCCTATTGGTCTATGTTGTGTATTATTATTGAGCACTGGCATACTAAATCTATATTTTTATGTTTATATTTAAATATTAATGGCAGTATAGAGGGATACCTATAGATATAGGTGTGTGGGTGACTACATTTTCTTTCCTGTCTGTTAAGATTACACACAATCCCATCCTATCATATATACGCGTTCTATACTATCCTATCTTATCCTATACTATCTTATACTTATATATCCTTGTAAGCCAATAGTTATACATTGAGATACCTTTCCCTGATTACTATTGGTTTATAGTATAATGGTAGTGTAATATTGTTGATGCAATCCAATCATATTATATTCCACTTTCCTTGATTTTTGCGTTCTATATGTGGCAATTTCGATTTGGGCCAGATAGGATTGCATGGGTCTGGTTGGACCTGTCTTCAATGAATATCTTTCATTTTATTTTATTTTGTTTTTTAGGCTAGGTCACAATTGTTGGTTTGGATACTTTTCTTATTGGTTTACATGAAAAGTACTAAACCTATAAGAGGTTAGGATGCGATATTTTAAAAATTGTATGCGTGCAATCATTTCTCTGTGAAATATTCCTAATATATAATACCTAGGTAGGGAATTTGATTGAAACTCTTGAGTTCTATTGGTATTTTTAAAAGGGCTTATCCTGTATGCCTATAATAATGAATACAAATAGCTTTTCATCTATTAGCCCATCTCATCGCCTTCCTCTTTACCAATCAGATCCGTAAATGGGGCACAGCTCTGTCGGCTTGTAAGGATGCCATGGTTACCACACTGGACAGTAGCAACATCCCATTGGCTAAGCAACTGAGTACCACTATTGATACAGTGTCAGGATATCTGGGTGCACAGGAGACCAATCCCAACACAAAGGCCATCAATCCACCCAATAACATTGTCTCCCCGAACATGTAGGCCTCCTATGCTTGGAACAGCCTGGTGAGCGATCGCAGCAATCATTGATTAGTGGTGTGGAAAGGGCGAGATTTTATATTGACTGAAGATAGATACATACGGCGTGTGTATGTATGGGGTAGTCTATGTGTAGTGTATTGGCTTGGCTTGATTTGGACCATCTGGTTACGACCCGAAATAACCTGCGGGCCAACCCGGACCGATGTATAGTGTGTAGTGTGTGACCAACAATGTACCAACTGCAAACATTGCTTTCTGCAAGCTTTAATTTTTCTCTGCATCGTTTTTGCCTTGTCTTTTCCGTTGTTTAGCCCCAGTTGGGTCTCCCAATGTATGTATGTTCAGAATGTGTATTTACATACATGCTTATGATATCTGGTATATCATAAGCATACATACATACACACATACAGTAGATTTAATTCTTATTTTGTTCCTATTTACCTTTCTACCTTATCTTACAGTTTTTGATTATTATTTTTTTCATCTAGACAGGCCGGCTGTGCCGTGCAGTGCAGTGCATATTATATACTGCGTACTTTACATATGCACTTATGACCTCACTGTGACGTGCCTTTATACATTATGATTGGGCCATAATCGCGCGTAATCGCATATACATGGATATGATTAGGGATGATTTAAATTTAATGCCATGAGACTGGTTATTGTCTTGCATATATATTGGGCCATCTAGTCTTGTATTCATTAAAGCAATCATTCCAATCTAACTGGAATGTTAACAGATATGTATATGATAGAACGAAAGGTGATATGATGTATGATATATGCCAACTGTGAAAAAACTTACTGTATAATATAATATATAACAAGTACATTAAATTTAAATAATGTTAAAATTTGGTTTTCCTTTTGCTGTGTAATGTTGTTGACTAGCAGTAAGTGCTACAGTGTAATGACCCCCCACTTACAAGATATATCCTTCTTAGATACCTAAGACATGTATATACATATAGCTATATACGCACATATAAATATAATAAACTGAATATTAGCCACAGACTATATGCCTAATATCAATAGAGTGAAGAATTGTGACTGAAAAACTGAATCCAATCAATACGCTAGGAATTACTTAGCAACTTGAATGTTTAGAGTTATTATTATTAATATATAGCAATCTGTGGCCGGTGCTAGTGACTTGTCAGCAGGCTTCGGGGGCTTCCATTAGGCGCTGTTTATAAAATGTCTCTTGCTGGGCTAGCAATAGAGGCGACTTTTAGCTCTGATATACTTTCAATAGACAGTTAAACGAATATGATCTAAGAGAAGGCGCATATGTTGATTCTATACTGAGCTATGTTATTTTATATTAGGTCATAAGTTTTTTTAGGTTATGTTATGTTTGCTATGCTGTATATTATGTGATGCATGCTACGTTGTTATTATATTGTATATTGTATGCTGTTTGCTATGCTTTGTTCTGTTATGTTCACTTTGATGTAATTAGTAATAATTGATTGCAGATTGTAGCTGCTAATATCGAAATAATGTATTAAGTTAACAATATCTTAGATTAACTCATTTGCATGTAATAATAAATAATAACATATTCCTGTGATCGTAAAACATTTGATCGGAACACTATTACACGCCCGTTTTGTATGTTATTTTATCTATAATAATTAGAAGTATCTACTAATTGAACAGGAATTCCTGCCTTAATACCTTTACGTGGACTCTTGCAACAGAACATTATATTTTAAATTCACCAGGGGGTTTGGACTATTGAGACCAATTCAATGTATAATAGTTGAATAGTCATGGGACATAGGAATTTTATCTTGATAGAGTTTGAGGTAAGACTATGTATGACTGTATATTAATAATAATAAACTTATATTAACTTAAGATAATTAGTTGTTTGTTAGTATCACACTGTGTTCGTACATAGATACTTATAACAAATAACCTTTAATGATAACTAATGCTTGTTTGTCTAGGGAGTTATAGCGTAGCAATTTTTTTTAAACCACATTTCCAATAGGAATAATCAATATAAATACTTAACTAAAACCTTTTTTTACTAACGAAATTCGACTAGAAATAATATATTGGAAATAAAACCAGTATCTGTTGCTCTGAGTTCTGTTTGACGTACCATGTCCCCATCTCTTGCTAGTTGATTTAGGCAGTTATCACCAGGTAAAGGACAAGATCAAGCCCTTGTGAGTTCAGCTTACAGTACCCAAAATCATTCTGGACTCAGAGATGCTTTAAACGTCTTAATTTACAACGTGTAGTGCGTATAATAACTATTCCTTCGACGTTGACGGTCTTGCAACAAAAATTAATACTTTCAGCACATGGTTAGGTTTGTGTTGAGACAAAAAGATGTCATAAAATAAATCATAAAAAAAATTGAAGCCTGTGCTTTCAGGATAATCTCCCACCACAGTATAATAACAGTAAAAGTGGTATTAATAATGATAGTAGTAATAATGGCAATAGTGATAGCAGTAATGATAGTAACAATAATAATTGTAATAATTATAGTGGAGGTACTAATTACATGCTGTAGTAAATTAGGTTTTCGTGTTTTAATTAGATATATAGGCAGAGTCGTTTGTATTATTATCATTAATTTTAATAAATTTAATTTAATATAATTGTACGTTTTTTCATAAAACAATATTGCATGCTGGTTACACTATATATTTAATATTTTTATTATAATTAATGTTGGAATTTAAATATAGTATCGGTTCCAATGGTAGCACTTTATTGAATCCCACACTGGCTACTAATTAGGTATATAAGTAATTACACAACCCTATCCCATAGTGACTTCACTAATATCCACCTATAAGGTAGTTCATACTGTAAGGGCAGCTATCCGTCCTTCCAAGATCTGGAATAAAGAGCAGTTGACCTTACATTTGTGGCGTATTCCATATCATAATTCTAATTCTAATAATTAAATGATCAGAAAAATCCCATTTGATCTAAGATATAATGATTGTGACTTGTACTGTATAATAGCCCAATAAGATAAAAAATTAATAGTACAGTAGTAAGTAGGATAATAGTACAATAGTGGAGTAGAATAATAGTATAATAGTATAGTAGAATATTAGTATAATAATATAATAGTATAGTTGGATAATAGTAGTATAGTAGTATAATAGTATAATAGCACAATAATATATTAGTACAATAGTATAGTAGGATAATAATGCCAAGGTATAGTAGAATAATAGTATAATAGCACACTAATATGGTAGGATAATAGGATAATAAATATGCATCCCAACTATACATAACTGTATATATATTATTAGGTTTAAATATTATCCATAACTATATAGTATAGACTATGTAACGGCATTATATATGTGTGTAATATTATATTTAGGAATATATATAACCCCATTATACAAGCCCTGTATCTATATCCGCCTACCAGGTAGGTGGCAAAGAAGTCAGCAACAATCTGTTATTGGATATAACCATTTTATGTTAGCCAATATATAGCAAGAAATAAAATAAAATATCCTGTTTGGTTGGTGTTGGGATTTCACACAAGGGTACACACGTATAAGATATATACCATACAACACTCAAGCATATATACATATTTATAATATGTAATATATACATACCCGTACCACATACTTGCAAACATATACTTACAAACACTACAATATAATCTCTAAACTAGTAACATCATTCAATACATATCCTTTAACTATTGACTTTCTTCCTCACTCTCCTCTCTATACACACAACTAAAATGGTAAACAAGAACTATAACCTCCTATCCTATATTCCCATTTCCCCTCATCATACATCCCCTTACCAGCTGGTCGCCTGCCCTTGCCATCTCCAGAGGGTATTGTTCATCGTTAGCAGCGTGTATAACAAAGTCAACCATTCTTACTGGCTTATAACAAGCAGCCTAACTACCAACTCCAAATTACACTTATGATCATAATATAATAAAATAATAATAAAATAAAATAATATTAGGCCAGGAATTTGTCGTCATCGTGACGTAATATATAACGACGTCAACGGGGTCATGCGAGAAGTCTTCATGCGGATAAAATTGAGCATTAAAGAAATCTTTCTGCGTTGCATAAAGAGTTGGTTTTACAAAATAAAAGTTTATTTATTTTTTTGAAGATTATACTTGGGAATGCACATTAGCATCTAGGCATAAACCTAATCAAACATAATGGACATTATTATTGCCAATGTAGCAGTCACCACAATTAACAAAGGTAAATGGATAAGATGTCTGTGAATAACGAAAATGAGACTCCTCTAAATCATAATGGAAAAAGACTTAGTATCGT
>NAOQ01000563.1:7275-18842 GCA_002751075.1 Ichthyophonus hoferi
TTTATGTAAATAAACGCTATTGTCACTATCTAATGTCAGTAAGCAGTTTTCTGACTTCTGAGCGGTTCACAAACTATCTATAAGGTGTTTTAAGCCAATAGTATTTAAGTATTGTAGCAAGATTAAATTCTAGTAAGTCTCTTTGACCTATCATAAGATGGATGAGTTAATATGAATATTTATGATTGGCTCCGTTTTTAATGATTAAACTTGGCGTCTTCGTGTTTACTAGAGAGAGTAGCACTAGCGATAAAAACGAGTTATAAAAAGAAACCAAAACTGAACAATAAAAGGGCTTCCGCTCACACATATGTGGCACGGAAAATGCGACGTTCTCGTATTCGTACACAAGAATATTTTGGATTCTATACACATCGTTATTGTAAAGTCTAATTTACCACTGGCTCTCGTAAACGATACACAGTCTGCGAACCACTCACTTGCTCAGAAGTCAGAAAACTGCGTACTAACATTAGATAGTGACAATAGCGTTTATTTACATGATAACATAGTTCCGCTAAATGATCAATCTCATTGTGCAATAACAACATTCGCACCAAAACGTTTTGAAGCATTCATTCCTTCTGAGTTAGAACAGAAGGATAATTATTTTAATCAGTTACCTAGAGAATTGGGTTATGGGCCTTTAATAGAACCCTAGAACAACAACTGAACATCGAAGACAAATCCGATCAAACAGCTATAACTCACACTGACCAACTAACGATAACTACTATCAACAATACAATTGGAGATCCGGAAGCCTGTGGGCAAGTCACTAGAACTACCACAGATTGCTATAGATAATAACTACAATACAGTAACATAATAACTGTAATACAGCAAGATCATAACTAATACAGTAAGGTAATAACTACAATACAGTAGCATAATAGGTACAATACAGTAAAATAATAACTACAATACAGTAAGGTAATAACTATAATACAATAAGGTAATAACTATAATACTATAAGATAAGAACTACAATACTATAAGATGTCAACTATAATACAACAAGATAATAACTACAACACAGAATGAAATCGACAGCCACTAGGGTTAGAACATTTTGCCTTGCTTGTTAACAGCATATTTAGCCATTTATTTTGTGGGAGTAGATAGATGATTTGCCACTCCTACTATGTTAAAGTGAAAGTAAAATATATTTATCTACCAAAATTGCAAACAGCTTATGATTATATCTGTAATAAAGTTCAATAAGATGGTATTTGACCTATAAAGGCATAACTTTAAAATGTTTAAAAGAAGTTGAAAAAAACTTGAAAACAAAACTGTTCCAGCCCTGCATATGATAGACTCCTACTAAATTTAATCTTATTAGAGTTTTGTGTTTTAGTACGTATTTGAAATATGCCAATGCTCAAGTTATAATAATTATTATGTGAATACTTTGAATTATCATATACATATATATAGCAGTCTTGCAACATTATGTTTAAATAAGTTGCCATATTTTTCGAGTACACAATGGGTAAATATTATTTTACATCGTTTATGTAATCCAATGAAAATTAAGATTTTTAGATTAATTTATTGGCTTATAATCGTTACTACTATTGATAAATTGATTAAGTTTGTGTTTGAAGTTTTTTCCTTTTGACACAACCTTGCAACACTAGTCAGAATATTATGTAAACATTTATTTTTCTGCAGTAAACGTTGCGTAGAATATAACATATTTTTCCTATATTTTCAAAATGTGCTTTTTCTCAATTTAGTCATGATCATAAGTGGTATGTACAATTTAACATCCATATTGTTGGAATGCGGTAACATACTTAACTATTGGCTTGTTTCTATAGGTATTTTAACTTGTTCAGATTTTTATTAATGATTTTAATAATAATTTTGATGTATTATTGGTGAATTAGCCGTTAAGGTCAGGTGGGTATATTTTTATGGAGATCAACTGTGTTCAGGTTATTTAAAACCTACAGGAAGAAAAGGTACAACAGTAGCCGGTAACTTCATTGCAAGAAACCTTCGTATTTGTATGTTGCAGTTTTTTTATTTTTGACTATGCTATATTAGTGATATATGGCGGCACAAGCACGTAGGCCGTAGTGTACATTTGAGATCTCAAAGGTTATATATAGTTCAGTCAGATCACTGTAAAATAAAGGCCTTTTTATATGGAAAAAGTAAAGGAAATTTATTTGCTGATCTGAAAATTATAAAACTGCGCATTGATCTTAACAATTGTAGTTAAACTCTGTGTTGGAATAATATACCGCAAATATGAAAGCACTTGCACGCTTTATGTCAGGCGGCACCACAAATAAAGAAAAGCAACAACTTAATGCTCAACAGCTACAACAACAACAACAACAACAAATAATGCAAATACAACAACTACAGCAACTACAACATCAGCAGCAATTACAACGTCAACAGCAGCAGCAACAACAACGAAAAATAGAACAAGCACAGCAGCAAGATATGGAGCAATCTAAAGCTGCTTATCAAGCACAAGACGTTTCATGGAATCCAATACTTGGAAGACATGGAGGAGAAGGGAGTAGTCGGGATATAGAAAAACACAATGAGAATAAGCATAGACAGGTTAATGAAAACGATGATGACGATGATGAGGAGGAGGATGATGATGCAGATGATGAGTATTACGAAGATGAATATGACGATGAGTATAATGATTTGGAAGATGACAATGCTGATGATATGGATGATAACCAAACTGGACATGATCGCAAGGAGTCTCTAAAGGATACCATAAGAAACGAGAAAGAGACTGAACTCCATGATGGTATTAGAAATTTCAACATGGCCGATGAGAATGGAAACAATGCAGGTAATAATGGAAATTCTAATCAAGCATTTTTACCAAGCGAGCCATACCTGGGCTCATCTCTTCCTCAAATGAGCCAAATGTATAAAGGAAAGCCACAGTTGGAACAAAAGAAAAGCGGGGGACCTGCTTCTGATCTAAGCATGGGCCTAGATTTATCACACGGCCACCAGTTCAATCAACACTCATCACCCATCCTAACTCGAGCACTTAACCACAAGATGTCCTCCTACGATTCCCCACCAGACAAAAGAGAGCAGGAATGGAAGCAACGGACCCGTGCTAATTCAGAGCAGCAAAACAATACACATATAGTCAGCTCACGAGAAGAGCTTCAAGCCACCGTTGGCCACAAGAGTGAACGCTCATCATCACTGTCCAAAAATATCCTTCCATCGGAACTGAGCCAATTTTCACCAGATCAGCTACATCAATTGATTGCATTACATCAGTTACTGCAAGATCAACAGGCTAGTAATACTAATAATTATAACCATGACACTGAAGCCGACCCAAATTCATCCACCAATAGAAATATCGTAACAAATATTCCCAATCTCAATAAATACAATTCCAACCCAGACCAGATGCAAGACCAGATATTAGGGTCAAATAGTCCTATCACCAAAAGAGAAATGGTTTGGAGAAGATCCAGTGACGAAATTATAAGAAATCCATATAATAATGACAACATGGTAATGCGTGCTTTCCAATCCGACATACTTACCATTCTATATGATTTTAATCTATTTCTTAACTTTTGACTGCTTATAATTGTTTATTGACTTGTCTTCAGTTATACAAATATTTTTGCATCATACTATAATAAAGTATGTTAGTGTGATCAATCGTTTCTTCATTACAACGTATATATTGCATTAGCATAAGGGGAGTTTTGTTTTCTCTATGTGAAAATAAGCGTTTGGTGCTCTTAAGTACGTAGTCGTGATATTCTGATAAAAATATCAATAATGGGACCTAGAGAGCATATTCTTTTTTCAAATATACTTATAGGCAAAGGTAACAAAACTTTTAAATGGGGATATATAAAACAATAATTAGAAAGTATAGGAAACCAAGCCAACTATGGGGTTGTGGAATGAAAAGTTTAAAAACAAAAACAAAAAAGTATGCTGGAGTTCTAATAAATATTCTTTAACAAAACGTATTTGTGTTCAATACTATATTTTTTACAGGTGTTGAGTGGCGAGCATACTCACCAACGATCGCATTCCATGGGAACATCTACTGTTTTAAATGTAATTTTTTTTTCTGTGTTTCTCTTTATCTGTTGCTGTAGTTATTAGCCCTATTTTCCACCTTGTTATATTTTCCTGTGTATTTTAAACTTGCTTCAATATGCTGTCCTTCTTTTTAATTCGTCATTTATTTTTTATTACTATGCGCCACCTTATGATATAGGCATCTAATCTTTTACACATATTATTATGCATATATATATTAATTCTCATGTATATTCATTTACATACATAACGCTAATTGTTCCGTAGCACACGCCAATATATTCTAATATTCAATATTTTCTTACCCAGAATAATTATGTATCGCAACAGCAGATACCACGTTGGCGGCAAGAACAAGGTAACCTGAACTCTGAAAAGTACACTTTGGTACCTGAGACGCCACCACCCAATGATGAAAATAGAAAAAATATAATGTTTGTGTGGAAGGCTGACCCTGACACTGGTATGTGAGTACATATTGCATCAAATTGTGTGGTTAATACATTATTATATTTGGTTTTTTTGTTTGAATTAGCCAAGATGCTCTAGAAGATTTCCTCTAAAAGATTGCGCCTATGGTCATACTTGCTTTTCCACATTTGTGATGTACTTGTTTTCAGGGTATGATCTACTTAGGGTAAAGATATTTAGGAATAGAGAGGGGTAAAGCGATACGTATTTGGTTCTACTTTTGTATATGCACATGATAAATTCACGGTTATAGGGCGCTTTCCACTATAATTATTGGAGTAGGTATTGTGCTTTTAATTGTTTTTAGTTTATTTACGCTGCGTATATAATTCTATATTATCATATAGAACGATTCGTTTCACTTCTTTTTTTTTTTTTTTTGGTATTGTCAGAAATTTCTTTTAAGTTGTCTTTCTATGTATTGAAGTCTTTTTCTTGGTTAATCTAATTTAACTCTTGTCTAATTTTTTTTTATGTTTTTGCAGCCGTTCAAATATGTAGAATATTACATTTGCATATGCTTTTGTACGTTATAAAATTGCATGTGCCCACACACAGTCATCTACGGTGACAGAGGATGATGTAACGCTAACTATATATTACATTTGAAAACCCCACTGCAAGGCAATGTGCCAGTAGAATAATCTAAACAAATATTTAAGGAGTTAGGCGATAGTAGTGCATCAAATGACAAAAAGACTAGATATTAAAAATAAAGATAAAAAGACAGATCCGTTAAATGGTACATTTAATTTAATTAAGAAGAAGAACAAACAGCTCAATGACAGTATCCTGCCACGTGTAGTTGTGGAAGTGGTTGGGTCCTGGGACGACTGGAGCGATCACATTGCAATGCAGGTAGGAGATATCAGATTAATGATTTAATCCTATATGTGACATACTGTAACATTCTATATCCATCACTATATACGGTGATAAAGATATATGATTTTATTATGGTCCAGCTACACACACCCCATCTACCAAGCATGATAAGAGATATAGATAAAAATAAAGTCTTTTCACTACAAAAGAATCTTGCCTTGCAATAAAGCAAATAAATACGTAAATTCAAAATTTAAGAAAAATGACACTATCAATAATTATATCTAGATCAGTAACATTAAATTTAACATAACTATTAACTATAAACCATAGAGAAAACAAAAAACCATCACTGTGGTTGGTAAACAGCACAAATTATAAAACAATAATGACGGCTTTAAGATAGGTTTTAAGACTCATACTACTGGTCCGACCTGGGCCCATAGGTGGATGGGGCTACCCACTACATTGTCCTCAATCTAATGCCTGGCACCTATGAATATAAATATCTGGTCAAGGGGTGGTGGACCTATGACGTCAACAAGAAAAAGGTGCAGGATGGCCATGGAAGTTTCAGCAATATCTTTACCATATAGGGCACCCTCCACTAGATATATGCAATGCCAACTATATATATATATATATATATATATATATATTATAGTACATGTGCATGAAACGTTCATGGCGCGCTTCTTAATATCAAACCGGTCTCATGTACGTACGATTAAGGGCTTGTTAGGTGGGAATTTCTGTCTATTTATACAAGGATAGTAAGGACAGTGTTAGATCTTACACCACATATTTGGATCTCTCTTCAACCGCATACTCACAGATCTCCCCTCCCTCATAATATAATTACCTAGTTACATATATATATATATATATATATATATATGCTTAAAATATATACACTTGCCATCTTGCACCGGTTGGAAACAAGGTTTAAGGTATATTCAAGTACTATTCAGAAAAGAGAAACAACTAATAGCACTCCTTGCTAGGTCTAAGTGCCCAGATAATCAGATGGAGCAATGCGTACAATTATAATTATTATAATGGCAGATAGAATCAGAATATGATTTGGGGGTGAAACAGAGAGAGGCAAGGTGGCGTGGAAGCATCTGGTAAAGGTTAGATTATATTAAATCAAAGGATGGTGGGAAAGAGCTTATGTACCAAGATATCCATTAGATGTAAAATATTACTAGGATAGAAGGTGCCTCTTAGTACAACATGGCTCCGTTGTCCAACATATATGACGATATTTATATAAGATGAGAGTACACTGCGTACATCTATATACGGGTTGGTAGGAGAATTTTAAATAAATGTCGCTATAAAACAAC
This sequence comes from Ichthyophonus hoferi, assembly GCA_002751075.1. NCBI lineage: Eukaryota > Ichthyosporea > Ichthyophonida > Ichthyophonidae > Ichthyophonus > Ichthyophonus hoferi. The sequence goes on from NAOQ01000563.1 coordinate 13,995, forward strand.
GGCGTAAGACGCAAGGCATGTCTGGTTTGTTATACAATCTCTGCTATAGGCATACCGCCAGAGATATCACACAGGCAGTACCACTTTGGTATCTTAATACTCGAGTTGAGTGCGTTTAAAAAATATTAGAAAGTGTTAGGAATAATAAGTGAGACAGGAGCGTTCCTGTGACCTATATTCTTTTAGAAGGAGAGGCGCTTTAACGTATGCCTTTTTATACGCGGAGTACAAATATGCTAAGATATATTTTTATTAATAAACAAGTCAGCAGGACTTGTTTTAGGTAGGATGCTTAAGCAATGATAAAAGTATAAAATATAAGACAACAACTATAGATGGAGGGATGCCCTATATTCCTGAATGGCATTTCTCATGGAGAAACTAGGCACTAGATCTTTCTCGCTCAGTGGCTGGTTGGTCAGTGGATCCGTCTTCCTCTTGGCTAGATGGCTATATATGTATGTGGATAGAGTGAGTTGGAGAGGGTGCGTAAGTATAATGATGAGGTGACGCCGCCTGTCTCTATACAATAGACACTTCTGTATAAAAACAATTTATCGTATCCAGGTCTAATATGGTACAACAACTAAATAATCATTAGACAGATGATATATCAATGCCGCCTAAAGGGTAAGTGGTAACGGGTATAGTCTCGGTACGGTAGAGTATAGCATAGTATAGTATAAAAATATAACATAATATAACATAAGATAACATAGCAAACAATACAGCAGTGTAGCAATGTCTATATCTATCCCTATGTACTATGTATACCCACCGTAGAATAGCACTCCGCTCATAGCAATGGCCGTAGGGTGTGTTGACGGGATCTCGCATTATCTCCTGAGTAATAGGACAATAGAAGGCATTGATTGGTACATCCTCCTCATTCTCATTCAGTGTGACCAAATCATTTTCCTCTCGAGGAGGAGGAGGGGGCTTATACTCTTGTACCATTGGTGGATAAGCATTGGCCGTTTGCTCTGGTTCTGTGTGATGAGATATAACAGAAAGGAAGAGGCAGAGGGAAGAAGAAAGTGGGAGAGGGTGGGAAATGGGGAGGGAGAAAATCAATGATATTATAAAAAAATGAATAAGTGAATAATAAATAATAGGATGTATTAGTGTATGCGGGTTTAGATGATGGATGGACAAATAATGATTGCAAGGAAAAACTAAAAGGTTGATGGCCTACAGTTTGAGGTAGACATATAATGACAGGGGTAGGAAGTATGTATAATACTAGATAGGATAGTAGGTAGGAGAGTGTGTATGATAGTAGCTAGAAAAATATGCATGATAGTAGGTAGGATATTAGGTAGGATAGTAGGTAGAATAGTATGATATTATGCATGAGTGTATCAGTATAATAATTTAATAGTTTGATAGTATAATAGTATGATAGTATTGTATAGGCTAGTATATGGTATTATAATTTAGTACAATATGATATATTATATAATATTCCTTTACAAGAGGAAGTTGACAGGGAGGTACATGAGAAAAGAAAGAAGAACGATTGAAATAAAAAAGGAATAATATATATAACTCTTATATCTCGGGGCTTACTGTAATAAAACAACCCCATTTAAAAATAATATGTAAAAAATAAAATTACTTGCACCAATGACCTGGTACAAAAATATATAAAAGCAATTGCTAATCGCCCAGCGTAGTTCAAATCCTACAACATTGTCTCCCTTAATATCAACCCCTAACTGCCTACCCCTTGCATATAAACACTTACTTACCTTCAGTGAAATAACTAAGTAACCCACCAATCCCCATTACCAAGGCTGCACCAATTGCTATTCCTAAACCAAGACCCGAATCTACCCCAGCTGTATCACTATTTCTCCTTCCTCTAGCCATACTTCTCGTTATAAATCGTAATATAAACAAGTGTAACTATAAAAACAAATACAATAATCCTCTACGGTTGTACAACGAATTACGTGAGAAGCATAAGTAAAACATAATTGGATAAATGTTTAATATAACATATTTACATTTAATGATTAAATAAATTGGTTTTGATTGCCTAGTTAAACTATTTTGATTAGTGACTGGGTTGCATTTTGTTATCATTAATGATGAAAACTATTTTTCGATTTGTTATGACGAGTATTTCAAACATGCTAGAATTTAAATTCAATAAAAGGTATATTTATTCAAAACTTTGATAAAACATAATTTAATTTTACGTTTTATATAAAAATTCTTTATTATAAATAATAAGAGTTAATTATATCAATTTACGAATAAGAGAAAAATGGATATTGGAATTTGATAATTTTTTCTTGTGCATTTTAAACTCAACTTACAGTGCCCAATCAAACAAACATTGTTTTAAAATATTTAAAATTATTTTAAAAAAATTATTATACATACCACTTTTAAGGGCTCTGTACTACATTAAAATTTATTGTTTTAAAATATTTAATAATAATTTTTTATTGAAAAAAAAAACAAAAAAAGTGGACCCTTTTATAAGATATGGTTTTTATTGGTTAATATAGGAAATGTACTAATGCATTATTTATAATAAATACAAATTTGGTTCATGATTTAATACCCCATCTTAAGGCAACTGAAATGATTAATTGAATCAATCAAAGTCAATATTATTTATTAACCAATTCTATTAGATCCAAACAATAATGGAATTTGATCTAAGTTATATGTAGATAAAACTAGCTATTTACTGAAAATAAAGATAAAAAACTTTATGGAATTATTAAATAATAAAATAAATATTTTCCATATATTTTTAAAGTATTTTATTTTTGTTAGTAATTTTTGGTACATTTACTTTATGTATCCTGTATTACTATTACATTTAATGAGATTGTTTCCCTTCTCATAATTGGAGGCTGGTTTGCTCCTTGTGACCTTTATCCAATTATAATATAGGGAAGACTGACTGAATTCTGGGTTGTTTTAAACGTCTCGCGGGTGTTGGAAACTAGTAGTTTATTTCATAGTTCGCTTAATGTGTTAACCTTGCTGGGTAGAGAGTTAGCCCTCGGAAAGGCCGTGTATTTACTGGGGTTTTTTAACGATGTTGGTTATATAGTAACTGGGTTGCGATGGCGACTGTGCCAAGAAATAGGAAGTGGTGTAATCCAATTTATGAAGGAGTAGCTGTGCCTGTAGAGAACCTAATATACTAATTGGCTATAAATCGGAGACTTCGAAAATGTTAGGTTTAGGCCAGTAGCCTTTCAGGAGACTCACTAAAAGCTCATTTATTTAGTATTATGCAGAAGACCAGGACCAGCTGGCCTTATGTTTAATCATTTATGCTATTATTAAACCATTAATAAATGCTAGAAAAACTAGTACCTTTTATACTTACCATAAGTCCTAATCATGTGTTGCAGGGTGCTCAGTTAACTATAATCTACTCAAAAATTACTAACAGTTAAGCCTCATTGACTGTGGCTTTAATTTGAACATGATTAATTATGAGCTAAGCATTAATGTAGTTTCTATTGGTATTTAGGTGTGCTGATATAATAAACGAATTCTACCCTAATATAGTCTATATGTATGCAGCAATGATAGACAGCAGTTTATAATATTGTTACAAGATCTTTAACTCCGAATGAACAGCAGTTCAAATTGGTTTGTCAATACATGGTTTGCAAGCACTTATATTAGTGGATTGGCTAATGAGCCATTCAAATAAGAACACAATATAATAATCTTATCGCGATAAGATCAGACATTCCTAGTGGATTTCCGTAATCCTTCATGAAATGTATTAGGCAATAAGAATATTTATAATTGATCCCATTTAGGTTATTAAACACGGCGATACGAATGCTAACCAAAACTATCACCCGCGGCAAAACAAAGAATAACAGAAAATGTCGTATTATGTGGACGATTATAGATTAATCAATTGCATAATTATAACGATAGTTGCTTTGCTTATATTTTATGTGTATCTATGTTTGACAGTCATGATCAATAAGTAGATGAATCGCACTAGTCGATCCAAGCAATAGGAGCGTAATATGAAGTATAATTATAAACCCCCTCCCACCCCCCAACCCCATATAGTAATTGCTGGAACATGTGTAGTACGGTACAGTGATTCTTTAGTTAATTTCTTATTTGTTTTAAAGGATTAAAAATGCTCTTTTAATTTATTATTTTTTATCAAACAATAAGTATTATTTAGCTAACTAACATGTAAGATAATAGAAAAAAGATTATTTAAACCTATATCTACATAGTATTGATTAAGGTTGAGAATTCATGTATACCATATTAAATTAGGTAAACTTTTTGATCTTTTTTACTAAGTCTTCTTTACGTTGCTATAAATGGACAGGTTAGATAGGAGAATTTGAGAGGGCAGCTCTGCGAGGAGCCAAAATTCAAATTTATTCTATTCCATCGATAATTATAATATATAGTTACTTTGCCTAGCTGCGTATGCAACTATATTTGACAGCGTATGTGTGACTTGCAATGACAATTGGTATACCATTCTATCCCAATGAGAGATAGATAGAAAGATTTTATGTGCCTTGCTTCATATTTGGAAAGATTTCTATCACCATCTCATTGCATAATGAAAAAAGTTAAATCATGGGCTATCAACTGCGTTGATTTGATATGTAGAGCTAATTTCAATTATTTCTAATCACTAATTAATTAAAATATTTCCCATAAATTTTTTAATAATCATAGTAAAAAATTTATTAACGTTTTTTATACTTATTCACAAAACAATTATAGTTTTGGCTAGAATACACCGGTATACTGTATATTGCTATAAATGCACTTTACCAGACCATATTTGTAACTTCCAAAATAACTCCTACTAACATATGG
>NAOQ01000563.1:34920-46942 GCA_002751075.1 Ichthyophonus hoferi
GCAAGCCATGGAAAACGAGATGAAGGTCCTCCATGACAATAACACATGGTGTTCGGTACCTAGGCCAAAGGAATTCCCAGCCCTCTGATCAATGTGGATCTTCTTCATCAAACAGGATGCAAGGGGGGACATAACCAAATACAAGGCCAGACTTGTGGTGATGGGAAATCAATAATGGGAAAACATCAATTACAATGAAATTGATGCCCCTGTGTGTACTTTAAGTTCTGTAAGAGTGATACTTGCCATTGCAGCTGCCAGGGAAGCAGATATCAGGCAGTTTGATATAATAGGAGCCTATTTAAATAGAGTCCTAAATGAAGAAAACTACATGACGTAGCTGGAGGGTTTTATTGACCAAGTTTTCCTGGAATATGTATGTAAATTGGTTAGAGCACTCTATGGACTACATCAGTCAGGTTTAATTTGGAAGAAAACTCTGCAGAGTTTTCTTGAGCAGGAAAGATTCACAGAGAATCATGCTGACAGATGTGTCTACACCCGTTAACTTCCAAGTTTCATGGTAATCTGTGTTTATGTTGATGATACGTTGTTAATATCAGACATAGAAAAAGACAGAATAGAGTTTGTGTGGAAGTTGACTGACAGGTTCCACACGAAAGACCTCGAATCACCAAAAGAATATGTGGGGTTTGAGATTCGCCAGGAAGGTAGCAACATTCATGTGATTCAGACAGGGCACATTCAAAAACTTGTTGAGATACACGGTTTGGAAGACAGCTGACCAACTCAGTGTCCCATTCTTCCGGCACATGTTGTGAACTGTCAGGATAATAGACCAGACGTACCAAGGTGTTCAATAAAGGACCATCAAGCAAGCATTGGCACAGTGTTATGGATTTCCTGGCTAACTCGACCAGATATAATGTTCACAGTACGTTTTCTTGGAAGATATGCTGCCAACCCATCTGAAAAACATTGGAAGATGCTGATGCATTTAGTCCTATACCTGGCAACAACAAAAAAGCTTGGTCTGGTATTCAAAGGAAATGACTTAGCCGTCAAGGTCTATGTTGATGCAGATTTTGTGGGTGAGGCCAGTTCCAGCAAATCCACCTCAGGGATGGTTAGCTTTTTAGGAGAAACACCAGTGGACTGGTCAAGCAAACGTCAGAGCCTAGTTGCAATATCAAGCACTGAGGCTGAGTTCATTGCAACGGCAGAAGCCATAAAGAACACAGTCTGGCTCCAGAACGTTCTGCTGTTCCTTGGATATGAATCTTCTCCTGCAACCCTTTATGACGACAACGTTTCTATTATTGCTGTGGCAAACAGCAATAATATGATGAGGAACACCAAACACGTTCAACTGCAATACAACTTTATTAAGGACAATATCGACTAAGGAACGATAGAACTACAACATATATCCATTTCAAATTAACGGGCAGATGTTGAGACGAAAGCCCTTACCCCTGCTCAATTCTTGCGTGCAAGAGAAATTCTACACCTGGCCTAGGTCTATCATTTTTGAGGGAGCACCAGTTGGACTACAGCTACTTTTTCTAAGTAGTTACTCAATCATACTTTAATTTTTGTGTTTGTTTCTAACTTTTACTGGGTAGTTCACCTAAGGGAGAGTGTCAAAGTATGTAATGAGTCTTGTCAGTGTGGGATAGGCTGCAATCTGAGAGATAATATAAGGCGTTATTGAATATGCTTAGTAATGAGTTACTAACCTCTTTAGAATTGGCTAAGATGAACTCCTTTTAAATCAGCAATCAATAACTGTTAAAACATTTGTTTTATTTGGATAGAATATAGATTTTGAAATTTCCCACATATTCCTGAAACTGTACTGGGTTATAGTTCCAGGTACATAAGGAGGTCTATGACAGCAGAAAGGGGGGGGATCCAGCTGATAAAAAAGTAACTTTGTAATTCATGAGTGTGAATTCTAAGTGACACCTGATCGGTCACTTATTAGTAGATAAGTTTAAGTATGACATCAAGTGATGTTGAGACGCCTTGCCATAAAGCACAAGGTCGAGTTGCCAACGAGCTCCAGTGAAGAGGATTCGTCATTAGTGGTAGTAACAAGGGAGACAGATTGTGAATAGAGAAAGAAGACTCGTCGGACGGCAACAGTCTAAATCTACAGAACATGCATTGGCAAATTAATTTAGCAGAAAATAAGACTGATCATTGCATTACCGCTTGTTACCAGGCTTACAATCAGCAATTAATTAACAAACAATCACAAAAAATAGATAATATTTATCAGTAAAAAAGAAACATTAAGCGCTTGGATTCCAACAACATAGAGCGAAGAATTTAATTTACAAGTAGAGGAACAATCTTATTTCTGCTTATTATTTCCAATAAACGTTCTCAATAAAAACATAAGGTATTAGCACATTACTATATTGATAATGATATCGAACCTGAATCAATCAGGAATGACGAATAGTGCCCAACATAAGCTTTGCTATACTCAGTGAAAACTCTCGGTTATTCTAGTTGTTTAAGTGTAAAGGAATAGTCATTTCTATAGTTATAAACAAAAAGTACCAACTCATAGATTAACCACTGGAAGGGAAGTCTCAGAATTCAAAGCACAATCTACTTCGCATGTGTCCGATCAGATATGCAAAACAACTGTTGTGAGTGGTTTTATATTTTGACAAGCGCCATGTTAGCGAGGTGCTTCGCTTATGTGCGCGGACTGGGGTTTTATTGGTTATTTGTGTGTTCATTATTGTAAATGATATAACAATAAAATCACTCCTATAGTGCAATTTTCCTACTCAAAAGAGGTCAAATCCTGGCCTACTATTAAAGAATATAATCAAATTTATACGAGTATCATCCCACTATAATTAATCTCGCCATTATTAACACAATTATAAGAGGCTGAATTCCGGCCTACTAACCTATGTAGCAGATACCACATTTAGGAGAATACAATCAAACTATCCTAAACCAGATACATAAACAACAAGCCTATCAAATCATCCTATTATCATAGATTGCTTACTATTTATTAGCTGATAATTAACTTGTATAAACAAGAGGTTGCGTGTTCTAGGGATTAAACACGTGTTCATAATTTTAATTTTAAATAATTTATTAACAGGTGAGCAATACTTCTGGTGCAAGAGATCACCAATGCGAAGACCATTTTAGGAATGGAGGTGAGTGGAATTGAAAAGAAGGAAGAAGATTCGTCATTAGTAAGATCAGCGATCCCTTATCATCATTTCACATCTTGTTTTAGCTCATATGAAATATTACAATATATTATATTATATGCTTATATTGTTTTAATATTATTATTGATACATCATTATTTTTGGCAGCCGATCCAATTGAAAGTGAGATCGTTAGTTAACTAGTGTTAGTACGGTTTGGAAATATAAAGAATCGCAGCTCAGATAACTTGGTTTGACTCGCGAAATACCGTACAATGGTTCTGTCCAATGATTAAGATTAATGCTGATAGATGGAAAAATTCGTATGTACATATTTTGAAAGGAGTTCATCGTAGTCTACGTCGCCAATGTCAGTAATATTCCCGTCAGAAGTAGATACGTGGGCATAGATTCGTCCTGCTTGGTGATGACGGGAGTAGCTCATATAATGAGTCTACGGCAGGTATAAACAAACGTCTTGGTAGGAATAGCGTTTGTAGGCTGTGTCCTCTGAGGATTATGGGAGGTTTATCATCTTCCTCTTCTTCTCTATACGTATTCCCCTTGAAATCGTCCTTGGTGTCAAAAGAAGCGCCCTTTTAAAATATTTCTTTTTAGGCTCTTTAGCTGGTTGTATATCGATATCCAAAGAACCAATAAATGACTCGCATATAGTTAAGTAAAACGTGTGTTTATTTATAATAATTTCCGGTCCTTGTATGAAAAATTAGTAGGCGTTACATAGTTTCCGCCATTTGCGTCATCTTTACTGAATCCCAGTCAATCCCAGTCAGTAAGCTTAATATGGTATATTATTAAAAACAGATAAATGCGTTGGATAGATTATGGGTGTTAATCTTATCATAAAGACTTAGGATAACAATAAGTCTCACTTTCAATAGGATCGGCTGCCAAAAATAATATATTGTATGCAGAGTTAAAATAAGAAGTAGGTCTTACTCACCTGTTAAATATATTAAAATATTTGTTGTATATTCAAACATTGTATACAATAATATTATCAGAAAGCTACAATCAAATTGTAAACGAGCGTCTAATAGTATAAAAGCAAGTGCTGGACGCTGGCTTTGTTTATCTTGGAAACTTAACTACAAGTTCTGTTTTATTCTGGTACATATATATTCTTTATTTCTGTTTGCATAGATAATAATAATATTTTCCATAAAACTATTCCTAGATGGACTAATGACTGAGCTCATTGTTATCAGCGATGTCTCCAGTCGTACTTAGGCGCATTTCTCAAGAGTTCAGAAGAAGCTTATTAGCTAAACTGAGATTTATGATTCCTTACAGTTGGTCTTGTACCGCCAATCCAATGGTTCCTTATTGATTAATAGCTCTATGTACAAAAATACTAACCAATCATGGAGAGGTTAGTAGCTAGGTACTTCATACAATTACAATTAATTAAATCTATAAAGGTTCTAGCTGAAAAATCCAACAGAGTTATACTTGAATGACAGATGGGAAAACACTTTCCCTTTAACACCAGATATGTTGCCAAGCCCACCAAGGCCAGTTGAGAAATGGCCATATACCTCCTGTGATACCTCAAGGCCACAGTCAAAGCGTGCATTGTTTACAACAAGGTTCCATCACCTTTATCCACCTTCTCCAATGCAGATTTTACAGCCAATCTATGGATATCCTACAGACATCTGCAGCACATTGTGATACATAATGTATCTAGTCAAGAGACCAATCAATTGACTCTCTAAAAAGCCGAGTATAGCAGTACTGTTAACTACAGAGAGTGAATGTATTACCATTTCCGCTATATGTCAAAAAATCTTGTAAATCAATGTATTCCTCAAGTACCTTTGAATTGGCACCAGATGTGTAAAGCTGCATGCTGACAACCAGGCAGCCATCTAAGTATTAGAGAAAAGTTGTATTCTCAGAGGAACATGACTCATGTGAGTCCAATATTGGTACATACGAAATTGCATGACAAGCAGTGAAGATAAAGTTATTCCTTATACCACAGAACTCATGGCTGTCAATTACCTGGCCCAGGAAATATCCCACGTCAACTACTGATATACCAAGTTACTCATAAATATCTTTGGACCTGAATTATTCCTTTCTGTCTGCCTGCTGGGCCCTACACATTATCTGCAAAGAAGTGTTGCAATTGTAAATACTATTATCACAGGATTTCCAAGGCCTAGATTGACAGCATAACCAATTAAGTTATCACACTTATCAAAAAATACCAGAAACTTCATCAGAAGTGATATCAGATTGTTTTAGAGCACATTATACATTATTATATATTATTATATTATACAATGTATATACCAATTAAAAATTAGCATTAATTAAATAATTTAGATTAAAGGCATTTTTACATATGGTATATATGAATAATAATAAAATCCATATTTTCTATCTGATTATCTATCTATACCTATACATATTGTAGGTATCGTATCCTGCGTTTAATACAATGTGTTAACTATCATTCATCAACTGCCCTAAGTAGAAGATGCTCAAAAATAGATGTCATTTTTTAAGATATACTGGATGGAAGCAGTAATACATCTATGTAACACTATATATAATATGAACATACTTAACATCACTATAGCTATATATTATTAATGATTATGTAGGCATTGATATCCATATAACCACTAATGTTTATATAACCGGTAATATTCAAGTAAAATTAATAAATATAGCATTAGTAGATATAAATCTATTAATTTCTATATTTTAAAACTGAAAAATATTTATTAAATATTGTCATGGAAATACCCCCACCACCAGTTATCATAGATGTCGCCTGTCTAACGAGATACTCTGCCTTAAGCCCAATAAGAACAGTTGGGGTTACCAGCCCTTTAATGAAAAGAAACATACACAGACCTTTTAAGTATTAAAAATCGTATATGCTGTCTTTGTTGTAAATCATTAATACAATTAACCATAGCCTAATATAGATTATATTTTACAAATTCTATTGGTGGTCTACAGTGCTATTATCCTCATGGTTAAGGATATATTATTTTATAAGGGCATAAATATTAATTGACCATAGCCTTACAATCATATTAGAAATTACATATTATGTAAATATATCCATAACTATTTAACAATAAACAAAATTCTACAATTATAAAACAATATATATAGTATATAGTATATAGTATATAGCAGTCTAAAATGAACGACTCATGTCTAATCATTAGTGTTGCAGTACATATAAATAGGTATCTTCTAATCATATATTAAACGAAGACATGAACATAACTGGTATTCTTAGTATTTTATTTTAAAATAAAACATAATACTTGTATATACATTAAAGTATTTAGAGCAACACTATTATGAATAGCATCATATTCAATCCCAATTACACGTGTGTGTACGATTATAACATATATATGGAGACAATATTATCTCTTAAGCCATTACATTACCGCATGGCTTTACGTAATACTCTAACTCCTACAACACCATCTATACCATGTCTATACCATTATAAAAATATAGTTAACATAGTCTAAATATATTTTCCCTTGTGAGTGACCCACTAAGTCGTAAAATAAAACACAATTCCTTAACTAATAATCCCGTTTTTCAACTCCACACTGGCCTATTATTTCAAACACTTGCAGCATGTCCTGTTTTAGATTGTTATTTTTAGCTGGTACGACCGCTTTTTCATATAACAACATGAAAGATAAATCCGTATTCTTATCATCGTCTTTTGTATAATATAATAACTTGCTTAAAAAAGAGTAAATAATGGTTGAGGTCTCGTAAACATTTGAAGCTCTGGCACTTGGGAACACGGTGGCGTTGTTTGCATGCTTGGTTTACGAAGGTCCCGTACTCCTACATATGATCGCTGAATCTCATTCAACTCATCTCGGCTGGATTTATGTTTTTCCCGTTTTGTCATTGTGCTGACTTTACTACCCATAATAATTTTGTAGTTATTATACAACAAAACCAATATATGTTTTTATATTATAGTTCGTTTTTGTCTTAGTATCTTTTGATTACGTGAGAACTGTACACATAGTACAGTTTATCAAGCCAATCAACGCGGTTATAGTGGTTATATAAGTCGCATTGGAATTCGATCCGTTAAAATTAAAGATAATAGCTAATTAGAATAATGGCAATCACATTTTCACTTGATACAAGCCGGTACAAACAAGCAAAACCAACTTAACTAATATTACTATTAAAATTATTAATTGATTACTAGTTGTTGCAATAATGTGAGCTTCGAATGAGCACATAGCTAGTCTGAGGTTCTAGTAATAAGCGGATCATGAAATGATTGATTTAATTACATTCTTATTCAAGTAAGCTGATTGCTCAATTTATATATTTCACGCATATAATAACCAATAAATTCACATACAATTAATAACGAGCATTTAGATAATCATCGAGATAAGATTGACGAGCTACACAGTAATAACAATAGTAATAAAAATATAATAAAAGTAAAAATATATATATATATTTTAATAATAATAATAGTAATAGTAATAATAACAATAGTAATAGTAACAATAGCAATATTAGAAGAAAGGTCCTTCATGACGTGATAGAGACGAAGGCCAGCTTTATTTAGTTGCCGCCCGCATATAAACTGTAAATTCTATTAACCGCCAATAAAAATCCTTACAATCGGTTCCAATTGCTACGACTTTTGTAGAGGCGGAGCAGTTAGTTATTTCAAAAAAATCTAGAATCGACTACACAAGCGATAGCAGCGATAACGAGGAGGAAAAGCCCATATCATTGGATTCTGACACAGACTCGATTGGATCAATACGTTATGACGCAGGGTCCCTTTATTTATTGTTTCCGTTTCCTTTGTCCTTTTCCGACCTATGTTTATCGCAGGTGAACTGCACTTGACTCATGCGTAAACTTTTGTTTAATTATACCTATGGGCAATGAAGATGCACTCATTACTGCCTATACTAATTCATCCAAGTCTTCGTCCTTTTATTCAAATCCTGTATTCTCCAGAAATTGGTCCTCAATAAAGAACCTTCTCGGTATTATGTACTCCTTCGTCGAGTACTGACCCGTCTGTATACGACGCTCTATTTATTTTTAAGACTTCCTTATCTTATTTAAGGCTGCATAAATCTAAGCAATAACATAAAGCAGTAGGGACTTAGAAATAATTAACTAATCAAATCGTGCGGCGCTATGGTGATTAGTTATTCGGGACCACACATAATGTAAAAGTGATTACAGGATATCTCCAAATTTTTGGGAATGATACTACAAAAAAAAAATGTTGAAAAATTCTAAAAATATTTTTACATATTTTTAAATTATTTAAACAACAAGAATAGAGGATACAGTAAATTAAAACACTATTCAAAACCATTGATCTCCCGCGCTAGTGCCTGCCACATATGACCGTAACAATCACGCAGATTTTCCAGAACTGATGTGATGTGTAATTTTTGCTGAGGACGTTTAGTTGCTCTAGGTCTAGTTGAATTGAGGGCGGACTTGATTTTGGAGAAAAGGTTGTCAATTGAATTGATGTCGGGACTAATGGTAACAATTACATTATTTCAATGTTCGAAGTCAATGTATGAATTGATTGAATTTGTCAGCATTATAAAATCAAGCACAAAAAAAAAGAAAATAAAAAAATAACATATACCATGGAATACATACATATGTAAATAGAATATACGTAAAAGAATAAATTATAATCGTGAAGTGAGCGGGACCATCACAAATATTTCGGACATTATTTATGTTCATAACTTTACTATCATTTACACAGTATTTCATATACGTTATTTTATCTTTTTAAAGCTAAAAACTTACATGTATCTCTGTTTTTAGTTTTTATTGAATAATTTGATGATTCACATATTGAGGCTTAAAATTCCCATTTAAAAGAATACAAAGGCATAGAAATTTTCAACATATTTTTTCTTGTAAAATCTTACCCAATATTTCGGAAATATCGAGGAAGATTTCCGAAATATCCTGTAATTGGATCTATAGTGAATTCCCATTACTTAGCCGAAGTCCAATCAATACACTAATCTAGTTATCTTATTTATGTCGTCTAATTATCTATCATACCGGCAATTGGAATTATGAGCCTATATTTTCAATAAAATAGTTTTATAGCATCATGCAATCACATGACTTAAACACTAACCAAATATAAAAATCAGCGTAATAGCGCTACGTACAAGACGTCATGAAGTATGCAGCTTAACCCCAGTAGTAGCTGATATACTTCAGCATCCTGCATATGTGCATAATATCGTAATTGTCACTTCTCATTGTAATGTGTAGCTTTCCACTGGCACTTAAATGCGAGAACTATTGATCCAATCTTAAGCCTTTCTAGTAGTCTGTCTACGTACGTACCTTCTACTTTTATCGGATCTCTATTCTCTAACTGAATTTTAGGCGATAGGATCGACTAGTTATTTCAAGAACAACTATTTATATTTCATTACCACTCTGTTTTACATTCTACCCCAATTGAATCTTAAGAAGATAAGAGTCATTAGTTATTTCAAGAACAACTATTTATATTTCACCACTATTTTGCTTTACTCTATGTTATTACACTAATACTATAATATTACATCTTATTATAGACAGGTCACTAGAACTGTCAAAGATTTCTATAATAGTTTATAATATTCTTTATTTTTTCGTTGTTCAGCATGCATTTATACAATAACTTACATTCTATAGCGGCTCATTTTAATGCATTTTATCATTTTATTATGGTGCACATAAAGCCAATCAATTAACTACTTTAAATAATTTAGGTAGGCTTGGAATGTGGTGCGTTTCTTCCTTCTGTATCTCCTTATAAATATAAAACATACCGTACTACGCTAACTACTTTAGTACGCACTATCTTACCTACAGTTATACATATTGCCATATATACTAGACTTTTAAATGTTCTAGGTTACTTGAACCGGCATGAATTGGAATAGAGGATCACCTATAATTATTCATCACGATGAGCAAAGAATGAAAGAATGGCTTTTACGTCTGTTAGAGTTAGCTAAAAAGTATTACCAAGTCTATCATTTTTTAATTATTCTCAACTGCACATCCTTATATGCAGTATTTTGTATACATTGTTGTTTGTGTTTATGTTAGAATATAGCCTGTCAATGGCCAATTTACTGTATTAATCTGTGCATATAAGTAGTTTGTTAATAGTTCCCATGTTAATGTTCTATATTTGAAGCCAATCCATCAGTTGAGCATTTAGTTAAAGGAACACTGCCAACATAGAACTACAAGGAATATTCATTTGTTAAATACAACATATAACATTACCT
The DNA here is from genome assembly GCA_002751075.1 of Ichthyophonus hoferi. NCBI lineage: Eukaryota > Ichthyosporea > Ichthyophonida > Ichthyophonidae > Ichthyophonus > Ichthyophonus hoferi. The sequence goes on from NAOQ01000563.1 coordinate 45,419, forward strand.
TTATATCGACAAAAACATGGTTAAGAGAGGGCCCGTCCTACAACTACCTACTGTACAGATCGTTGACAGAGGATAGAAATATAGTAACTACCAGTGATGGTTACGATTTACGAACATGATATACCATATGCAATATATTAATATTTCAATGATCCATAACCACAACAATACAATACAATAGTTTTTTAACAAGGGAGACATCACAGAGAAGGGTCGAGTGATGAAGCCCTGTCATGGATATCTGTTGGAGTCAATGTTCCATCTAAACTACAGACTGGGCCAATGTAGGCATTTATATCTTTTTATTCTGTGTATTTTAAAGTGGTTGTTATGGTATATTGGTATATATGTACATAAGTGTATATTTATATCTGTATTGTATTTATATTGACGGATATTTGTATACCTTTCTCTAGTTATATATGTAGATAGTTAAATTGATATATATATATACATATATGCAGTTTAGTATAATAATACATACAGGAAAATAGAGTGAAAGAAAGGACCAATAGAAAAGAAAATATTGTGTAGACGAATAAAATGAGAGATTTATAAATAGGTTAATGAATAAATTAAAGGCTAATAGTAGTATTAGGAACTCTATTATTAAATGAAAATAAAATCATATTCTTTCTAAAAAAGGGAAATAAAATATAACGTACATTATAAAAATATAGATGCAATGAACTGCTTGATAGAGAGTACAGGGACCAATAGCAAACCATATATTTCACTATGCCACATTCCTTACCTGATAGCTATCTAATCTTCAGGTGTGGTTTGACGGCCCTAAGTATGGTGGCTGAGTATGCGGGATGTGCAAGTTAGTATCCTTCCTTGTGTTGGTAACTGCGTTTGATTGGATATCCTTGTATAAATGCCCATAGAGACGGCCAATCATCTCTTTGTATATTTAAGATTAAGGAGGGAAGGAGTGGTTGTGGTTGGGAAAAATATGGTTAATCTAGATTAGATTAGGTATATTTGGTATGTACGATAGCATGTATGTATGTAGGTATGTATGATAGTATGTATGTATATATAATAGCATGCATAATATGATGTTGTTATATGCATTATATGTATGAATATAGTAATGCCAATAGCAATACCGACACAAACCCAAAACACTGATTGGATCTGCCTAGAATTAATAGCCTTTTATGACACATCAGATATACCCGAAAATTATGGTATTATAACATATATATCTACGTCATATATATACTCCCATTCACCTAATCTAACATGCCTTTGCCTTCAGGATTAAAACATATTAACCAATCGGCAGGCGACGTTAAAACTGAGACATCAAAAACACCAATTAAAATCTCAATTACTAATTATCAATACCTTAGTCAAAGCAAGAGGGAAGAGAAAGAAGGAGGAAAGGGTTAGTGTGATGGTGGTGGTATTGTTGAATGTATAATCATTGTTCTCATATAGGTGATATCTTACATACTATCCTACATACGATCCTATATACTATCCTACATACTATCGTATATACTGTCCTACATA
>NAOQ01000564.1:5339-22010 GCA_002751075.1 Ichthyophonus hoferi
TAATAATAATAATAGTAATAATAATAATAATAATAATAATAATAATAATAATAATAATAGTAATATAATAATAATAACAATAATCATAATAATAATAATACCACAGATTCTAAACAGCCTACGTGTAGCCCCTGTGGACCAATCAATCTTCTTTAATGGAAATATCTTGTTAGATCATCAAACTTTAGGCCAATCAAAAGTTCTACCAGGTATTCTTGTTGCAATTATTATTATATTTTCATATTTATAGTTTCATTGACTATTAATGTGTTAGCAAATGATTTGTCAAACATAACGATAGTTAATTATCTAATTATTATTGAAAGCAGTATGGCAAGGATTGGTTTGTTAAACAACAACCCAAGCATATTGCTTTATGTATTAACCTATCTATATATATATATATATCAAGTAAAGCTAATTTGAATTTGAACCAATTACTATGAAAACTATAAGCAAACAATCAACCAACTAACAATAAGAGAGAATATTGGCATGATATTTGCATGTTTGTATTGGGCTAAAATGGTTTGTGGGGTTACTATCATACTAACCGTAGTCTACATAGGGACTGTATTAAATTTAACTATTGCAAAGCAATTGACAGAAGAGGAGATGATACAAGGTAGGTGTCCAATCGCAATACTCCTTTACATTTAATTCGATACAATTAACCACTAGCATTATAGTCTTATACTATAGTATATTATATTGTATAGTATTGTAATCATGTTTTATTATCTTATACTTTATTATATATGTTATATTATATTGTATTGTATTATAATATATTATATTATTGTTATATTATCCTATATTATACCATCGCCTACTAAACTGTTACATCTTTTCACCTAGTGCTATAATATTATTTTGATTTTTTAAAAAAATAAATAAGCTTAATGATTGAGGGATATAATTCTTACCTTTGCTGGGCCTTGTGTATTGTGGGGGGCTCTAGATTCTATTAAGACTGCAGCATTAAAAGAGATTGGATTTTCAGGTAAGCCAGTCATACATACTTATATATGTACATATATATATACACATACATACATATCTTTATACATATACTCTACCTTCCATGTTCTTTGTACTTCCGGATCACTTATGTACTTCATATTTCCTCCTAATATTATCCAACATTATCATATTAATATATAATTATATATATATTATCAAAAACGCCGTTGGTTTTTCTGTTGTGGTTTGAATTTATGATACCTCTGGTGCCTGGGGATAATTAGATATGTTGATTTGTTTTTAACAGATTGTTTTAGAATAGGTATATTGGGTATGTATGTTTGTATGTAAATATATATGTGCATGTATGTTTGTATGTAAAAATATACGTGTACGGATGCATATCTGCATGCATGTATATAAATATGTAAATATGTATATATATATATATACATACATCATTTCTTTTTCTTTTTCTGCCAGCAACTGGGCTATACTTGTTGACTTGAACACATAATTATAATATATATATAACCCAATATAAAATGTATTATCATACCCTAATTCTAAAATATAATTACACCTAGGTATTAGTCTATGGTTAACTTTGTAATTATTTCTTATAATAAAGATATGAAATCATCAAGGGTAATTTTAAAGGTGAATAATGAATGGTATGGAAATAATAATATTTCATCCAATAATCAAATGGTGGCCAAGGAATGCCTTACATAGCCTATCAAAGTGTAGATATATAGTGATCATGTAACTAAAACGGCTTATCTTGATTGTAGGCACTGGTCTTGTGAACAGTAGTTTTTCCCAGACCCCTTACGTAAGGCCTCAAGAACACGAATGAATACATTTGTTTTTAGTTATAATTTTACCCCTCTATATATTATTGATTAGTTGAATTTAACAACTGTCATGTACTATATATATATAGTAGTTTCATTGATATTGGTTATGATGTCTAAGGTGTGTGATCATGATTTTCTTTATAAATAGATGTCAGTGACTTTTAATAAATCTTATTGGACAGACACTATCTTATAGTTTTTGAGAACCAATTAAACATTCATATAAAGCCAAATATTGATAGTTGTATTTGTGTGATTTATCATAGTGAATAGATTGCATTGGTTCATATAACAAATGGGCTAATGAGATTGCTCCAATAGAAATTGGTATGACTTCATCAGCCATAATGTCATGATGGCTGTTTTGATATTCTATATGTGAATGGTATAAGCCAGTTTTTAAATACATATACAGGTATATATTGCTCTAAATAGTAGAGTGATTATCTTATAGAATGCCCCTAGTTGACCAGAAGCTTAATTGTGCCTTTGCCATTGGTTGCTCAATTACTAAAGTATGAATGAACTATATTCTGATTGTCCTTGCTAATAAATGTGATAGTATAGATGGAACGATTGTAAAATACCTCTGTTCTTAATTCATTTTGGAATTTAGAAATATCCAGACATGAGAAAATAATAAGATCGAGGTAATAAAATATATCATGAATGATAACAATTGTTTGTAAACAGTATGATAATAATAATAGATTAACTATAGAACATGGACAGCTCTTTCTATTCAATTTCAATACAAGGAAAAAATAGAATGATGCGATAGTAGGAAATGAACATGGACCAGGTAGATATATGCAGAATATGCCTCCCGTAAGATATACGGCATGATAGACACACATCACACATCACAGGATTAACCTCCATTTTCATTTTATTAAATATTTCGGTCCACACCAGTTGTGCATCACATAAGGAAGCCGGACCTCTGTCTACTCAGACTAGGGCCTGCAACAAATCTAGTATACAACGATCACGATCAAAAAAGACCACAGGGCAATGGTCCAAGACTTAAATTTCCGAATCGGTAACAATCTCACCAGCATTAATACGTTGATCGGGATTGATGCTGAAGCCAAGCAGTGAGGGGTCGAGTTTCATCCCCTTTTTCTTCCCTTTCTTTGCAGTTCCTAGTGGTGTCGTCTGTGCAGTGTTTGGGGCCTTGGCTGGCGTTTCCTTCTTAGTTTTACTGAGTACCGATTTTTCTTTCTTGCTAGCCATTAGGGTAGATGTTTGGTCCTTTTTGGAAGCGGCCTGGCTCAAGATAGGGGATGGTCTAGTGGCTGTAGCTGTGTCAGCTAGGGAAGGCCAGGCAGAACCACTAGTTGGGGCAGGAAGAGTCACTGGGGTAGCCCCAGGTTGTGTAGTGATGGGTAAAGATAAAACACCAGACTGGCTAGCACTAGCTACCATCATAGGGAAAGGTTGTGGGAGCTGTGCCAGCTGCTGCTTCAACACCTGTATACGTCCCTTCCGCTCCATAAAACCACGACAGAACTCGGCTGCGGGTTTTGACATGCCTAGATATTCCTGGATAAACTCCATTACTTTGGGCGGACTAGGTAGTTCATTCAAGAAGCCTACAAAAGTAGGAACTGTAGAACAGTTAAGGACGAACCATATGTTTATGCTACTTATTAAAGGTCATAGAAATCGAACGGGTGATGGTTTGAGTTAGTGAAAGGAAGTATACATAGCAAGAAGAAAGAAATATAGGAGTAGGCCTATTTGATCAGTTGAGAAAAGTTAATGTAAATACTTGGTTAATAGTAGTAAGAGAGTATAGCTTTAAAAGAGATGCCAAAAGATTATATGTATAGACACTTGAGTAGTAGAATATACAGGCAATAACCAGTGAAAACCATGGTGTTTGGTGTCAAACGGTAAAACATGCTGAAGGTAGAAGGGTACAAGAAACGAATACACAAGATACAACATATACATGTACATACACACACACATCACACACATATATATATAGATGTATAGGATACTATCGATCTCGGCCTGGCTAGGGATGCTAGAGATCTGTTCCTCACACCAAGCAGTGAACGTCTTGGTCTCCTCCTCCAGGGCAGTTCTCGCAGCTTTACGCGCAGCGGATTCCCGGATAGCCGGCACTGGGCCGAGGATGATGGGAGGTGGGGTGGGTGTGGGTAGGACAGTAGGCACTGCGGCCACCACCTTCTTTGTGTTGGCTTTCTTATTACGACGCTTCTCGGCTTTAGATAGTGCCTTTGTCATACCCATCAGGTCGGTACTGGTGGTAGGTGGGATGTTTAGTAGGGAGGTAGGTGGCTTAGAGCATACAAAGGGTTTTGTATGCATGACAAAGTAAATGCATTTATACCGCCAATATGTTATGCATGTAACAGGATTGAGTAGGTAGGAGAGGTAGAGAAGATAGGAGACATGAAAACACGATCACAGCAATTAATAAATAAGAGGAAACCCAAAAAAAAAAAAAAAAGATTGAAAATAGAAAGAGAATACATACTCATCAAGGCCCACAGTGGGCGCCTTAGGGCCCTCTATCGGACTCTCCTTTGCACCCCATACACTCTCCTCCGGCTTGCCAGTCACACTCTTCTTGACTATAGTAGCAATAGGCACAGCGGCTACTGCAGGGCTGGCAGATTCACCCCTAGATGCCCAGCCTGCATGTTGAAGGATAGAGTTCGGGCTTATACTCTCAGGGGTATGTGCTTGCTCGGCCTCCTGTGCTAACACATTTAGCCTCTGTTGGCGCTGGAGATCATCCTGGGCAGCACGGGCTTGTACGCGCATCTCCTCCTGCTTCTGGATCTCAGCTAATGAAAGTGTAGGAGTGACTGGAAGGCTAATGCCCGACGCCCATTGGTGCTGTCGAGGCATACTGTCTTTTTGATTGGCTGCTGCTAGGGCCTGGTCCTTGGATTTGAGTTTCTTTAATTCTTCCTGCTGTATCTCTACTAGTGTCTTGGGAGGGGGGAGAGGGCTAGGCTCTGAGTGCAAGGTAGCCTTAGAGAGGGCAGGGGACCGCCAGGGAACTCCTGGCATGGGTGTGATGATGGCTTCCTGCTGCGGTTGTTGAAGCTGTTCCGATTTTTGCTGCATTTGCATTTCATCCTTTTGTTTTTCCTGTTCTTCGGCAAGCTGGATTTGGGCCAGAGAGGGTATAGAGTTATAGGAGACTGCCCTGTTAAGAAGAGGGATAGGCGCACGGGTGTTTTTAGTTATCTCGGCCGACAGCTGCCTTCTGTATTCCTTTCTCTTTTCTTCCTTCCCCGGCATGGTGGAGGAAGAAGTGGGAGGTGGCAACTCTGAGGTAGTGGTGACCCCACTGGTGTCCTTTTGTTGATTCTCTAGGTCCTGTGTCTTGTGTTTGATCTGTTTCTGTTCACCCTCCTCCTATGGCCCACCAGTAGAAGGTTGAGTGCCAATATATAGGTAGTATGTGTATGTTGTCACAGATTATATTACAGGACCCACAGTCTTATAACCTACTCCTAATATTTCCTTTGGCCCTAACCACAAACCATAAAGATCCTTAAATAATACTCAAACAGCACTTCTCGAACCATACACATACATACATGTAAAAACATTTTATTTCTCTCGTTCATCTCCTCTGCCCGTTCCCGCTCCACTTCATTTAAACCCCATACACACCACATACATCAATACATTAGTAACCTACCGGTTTGCTACTAGCCTCTGGTTGCGCAAGGGTACTATCCTGGGGGAGATGGGGACTGTCTTTCTCCACAGGCAAAGAGGTCTGTGTTGCTAATCCTGCACTGGCAGCTTGCTGGGCCAAAGCAGTCCATGTATTAGCCGGGACAGGCTCTACCGTACCTATCATAGCCCCCATAGAGGCATTCATTTGGGCACTAAAGGGGACGCTAGGCATGGCAGCAAACCCCATTTTGGGCGCGAAGGACGTGTCACCAGGGTTGAGAGGGGTGGGTAGAGTGGGCAGAGGGGGCTGAGGGGGCTGTGAGGTCATACAGAGTCCATCTATAGCCTCAGTAATGCTATCTATGTTATTCATACTTTGCATATTTCCACTGCCACCCATGTTGCCAATATTTCCCAAGGTAGAGAGCCAGTCTTGATTGAAAGGCAGCTTAGGCTGAGTAGAACCCACCCCAACCCAGCCACTATCCAGCTTGGGGGTGTCGTTGTCTTTAGTCTGCCCGTCCACTGAAGCCATTCTCTGATACTGCCCAGCCAGGCCTATGCCACTATGAAGGCCTCCAGCCATACCAAAGGGGATACCTATATTCATATTCATCCCAGCCATGCTATTCATAGGGTTGACCCCCGCTAGTCCATATGCCCCGTGGCCTCCCAGTTGATTGTAGAGGCCTTGGGCCCCTAGTTGTTGTTGATATTGCCAAGTGAGAGGATCCACACCTAGGCCCATTGACTATACAAACAAAGAAATAGTCAATAACCAGCTGACTTAATACTCAATTAATATTAATAAATAATATAATTTCAACAAGGTGCATACCACTCCATAAACAGAATTGAAAAAAAATATATAAAATTAAAATGAACGAGTTACTGAAAACATGCATTTATAGTATGGTATCAGGCTTCAATAGACCAAGGGGATAGAAAAAAAGGGCTAATCTTGCTTTCATCTCCTAACCACTTGCACATTTGCATTTTTTTTTCTCTTTCTCTTTCTTGCCAATATTTCAGCTGGAACATTGGTCTGGCCGTCATGTGTTGGGCCCTCATATAAACATGTCTTTAACTATTACATATACATCCTACCATCTCCTTTATTAACCCTAGAACACACACCATATACCTACATATTTCCCCCCATACAACCATCAGGGTACCAGCAACTAACTACATACCCATGCACCTTATATTATATATACACCACACAGCTTTGCCATCTCATACTTATATAAGCATAAGCCTAACTACTCATGTACAAAGACCCCTCCAGCCTTCACAACACACCTACCTGGTGCATGGGTTGAGACATGGGATCCATATGACTACCCCACATGCCGCTAAATATATTCTGTGCATGTTGTTGATGTTGTACATCTACACTTCCTAATTGATGCGAGGTTGGCGCGGGGATACTTAGAGATGCTGCTGCTAATGGTTTTGGTGGGGGAGGTGATCGTCCTCTGTCTGTGGAAAGGGTAGCTAACAGGGGCGGATGTGCTACTGGTAGTGTCTGGGCCATGGGTTGCGGCAGGAAGGGATTGCTCCCGCGCTGGATAAAGAGCTGGCCTAGAGAAACAAAGTCATACATGTTGTTGTCTTGTACCAGAAGGTCGGAGGAGAAGAAACCTTCCTTGTACCATATCAACATTGTTTCGTTGGTAAAGGGGCCTAGGGAAGTATATGATTATGGTTAGGTTTACCCTTAGCTGTCTGATTAGAGGTAGAGATGTTGTGTAGATATGTCTAATGTGTAGTGTGGATGGTAATAAATAACTGATTGGGGTAGACAGAAAGTGAATATCTAAGAGAGAGAAAAGGGTGTACAGGGTGTAATTAAGAGGGGAAAGTAAAAGTGGAAGAAAGGATGACATAGTAGTGAGATAGAGTGAATATATGTGTATGACCATTATAACCAGTTAGGTACGTATATATATATACGTACGTATTTACATTGGTAAAATAGTACACAGTTGCACATAATGGCACCTCCGTGTGCCTACAGGCACGCACTCCTTCCCACCCCTACCCCTACCCCTAGAGCCGTCCCATATATAATACAACACACCTTGTAGTTTCCCAAAAGGATCCTTATAAAACCACTGGACTGGCATAGGGACAGCACTAAGCGGAGAGGTAGCGGCCGAAGTAAGTACAGGAAGGGGAGAGGAGATACGGGAACCAGAGCCCACGCTGGGAGCTATTGCAGCAATGGCCGGAGAGTCCAGGCGTCGTGGGGAAGGAGGAATAATAGCATCGTCAGCAGATACCAGGCCTGCCAGAGGAGAGGGTTGAGACATTTCTATAGACCCTCTTACCCCTAAACTCCATATATCCGCCCCAAAACTTGAATTTCGCGTTAAGCTGATGGGTTGAGTTAGGTCGTCTTTGTCATCTCCGATAGATTTTTGCGAGAAAAATACGGCTGCTCCGTCCATATCCCCTCGGGCATTCTGCAGGGAGAGGCGGAATCGTGTTGGCATGATGAGGGGGTGCGGGACAGTACACAGGTAATGTTTTCAGGCATGTAATAGAAATTGTGTAGTGTATTTATGTATGTATGTATGTATGTATTAATCTAGTAATACATATATATGTACATTATTAGCACTTAATATCAATTAGCGTACAAAGACATTCTAAACATAGTTTAAGGGATGTATGTATGTACAATGATGGAGGTCCTTGACCCACCCAGGCTATACTTTGCTCTTGACCGCCCTCCCTTGTGCTCAGGTCTGCATCATCACCATAGTTATCATCTCCACTCCAATAGTGGCTGGAACCATTGGTGGCTGTAGAAATATGCGTGTATGTATGTTAGTATAATAGTATGTGTAATAATATCAATAGAAAAGCCCTGATTTGTATTTAAAGAAATTAGTTATTACGTTTATGTTTATTTTTATGGCCGGCTATATACATTGGTTAATAAAGATGCTAGTGTGCCAGCACAATATCGAGGTATTATATAACATAATATATAATATATAATATAGTGCATATAGGAAGATAGCTTTAATACTATCTCTATCTCTCTATCACTGTACTAGCAGCAATGACTTCGACACGGTACTGTAATGCACACAAACAAGGCATAACATCCCCAACATATATATCTACACTATAGTGGTACCTACGGGTCATAGGAGAGGTTACATTCCAATTAAATGCATCTAACTCCCTTTCCCGACCACCTGTCCTCATTCCTTCTCCCATCAGGCTCCCACTGATTGGTCCAAGGTTATACCCACCATTCCCTTCATTTATGTTGTGACGACGTGACCCTATGTCACGATTACTATCTGTATATATAATGATTATTAGTATAGGTATATGTATATATGGGAGAAGTGGGTGAATAAGCATAGGCACTGTAGATGTGTTGAATAACTATATGTACATACATATAAATGTATTGCTTCGAGATGATTACACTCTCGGTGCTGTCAGTCAATGGGTTAGTACATCCATACTTCCGCAGGGCATAAAATATAAACATAGACCAATCTTTTTGTAGCCTGAACCATGCATATAACAACCTTGAACCCTAAGTCATATGAATACACATTCACATACAAAAATGTGTGTGGGTCTCTATCTATATAGGGAGATAAACAGATAAATGTATAGAAATAAATATCCAAATATATGAAAGTAGTTCTACAATCAAGGAAACAAGACATGGATTACAAGACCACAACCAACTGACTAAATCACACAGTTCAATATGAAGTTACTTTACACTATTACATTGTAATAACATATAATAGCCAACACATATACAAGTCACTCACAATGTAAAAGATAAAGCATATGTCTATATGATGTATGGTAGAAGAATGTATCTGTATGTATATATGTGCGTGTATATATAGTATAGGATTATTTTTGTATATATGTCTAGTATAGGAATGTGTTTGTATGATAAAAGACTCTATCTCACGACGCCTTTCCACCTACCTCCATCATAGCTGCCCCCATCACCACGTCCACGGCCTCTCCCACGGCCCCTTGAGCGAGAGGAACTACCACTTAGTCTAGAGCTGTTTACATTATGAAGTGCTCTCTGATAATCCATGGTAAATACCAGTGATTAGTTTCTAACAGGTTGTTGATCAATATATATTAATGTAGACAGGCTTCCATTGGCTGAAATAAAGACGACCCATCATTTATTGGTGTTCTTTAACTAAAATGGACATGAATTAAGTCCACTCTATTGGTTTATTTCCCGATCGAACTCTGTGATTGTATACTATAATATATGTAGCCATACAAGGTATATAAGGTGGCATCCGAAGACAGAAAATTGTAGTAGCTGAATGATTTGATTGGGTACACCGGGCCTGGGCAAGATACGAATAAGAGATGAAATCTAAATATATCCAATCACTAGCTAATAATTGTTATTTACTAACAATATCATTTGAATACACTCGGAAAAACTGCTAAATGATACATTATCCGAAAATTATTATTAAGGGCTCTAATGAAAGGTGTACTATAATGGAGTACATAATGAAGAAGAGATGGAAGGTCGGCTATAATAAACAAATTGCTAAATAAATTAAAATAGGCGTGAATGGAAACATTGTCAAAACTGAAAACAAAGGATAATGTGGCAGGTATATGGCTGTTGGTGATAAGTCAATGTCGTTCTGGATGTATAGGGCCGAGAAGATCGGGCGGATGAGAAAGAGAAAGAAAAAGAGAAAGAGGGGGAAAAAGAAAAAGAAAAAAAGGATAAGAGCTATAAAGCAAGGAAAGCAGGGAGTAGAAAGAGAAGGGGTAATAAAGAACAAGGAGAAAAAAGAAAAGAAAAAAAAAACAATTAGTGCAGGCTAATAGGAAGGAGTCAAAACAGGAATGGGTGTAAGAGCTAGCAAGAGAGATTTAATAAAAATATAGCATACATCTTCTTCTTCTGTCATAGGAATATGAGCCATGGGGGTCAGGGTGGACTCTGACACTATGTCAGTAGTCAAAATATAATCATGCAGACTAGGCGCCATGGGCGCATCTTTATCATAAAACGAAAGCATGACCTCCTTGCTGTATTTGAAGGTTTCCCCATTGTGTCCTATACCCTCAGTATTGCGGCTTCCTAGTGTGATGTCACTACCACTGGTATTTCCATCGCCAGCGCTACGAAGCCTATAAATATATCGATATATAGGGAGACAGATGGATAGATAGATAGATATAGTAGTATTGGTTAGGTGCATTGACAGGAACAAACATAGAATAGCCCAATCTCTTGCTTTCTCTTTCTGATTTTGGCCCTTTTTTTAGATCCCGTGACATCAGTTTTTTAACTGATAGAAGTTTAATCTCTATCTCGGCCTGAGTATTGGATAAATATATTTGCCTATAGGACTATACACAAAAATTATTATTATCTAGTTTTCAATAATCTTGCTGTAATCTGAAAGAAAAAAGGCTCATGCATACCCCATTATTATTACAACAAGTTAAGCATAAACTGGTAGCAAGATCAAATTGACTCAAAACATGAAGGGTGCAGCCAAACAAGAAAGAGGGAGAGGGAGGGGATGAGGGGGTATACACTGTAATACTCCAGTTAAGAAAAGTGTGTGAATGAGCAAGAAAGAAGCGATAGATTAAGAGGGATTGGAGAATTGTAGTTGTGTAGCGGAGATTGTGATCATGTCTTTGTATACAAACACCTTGGATATACTTTGGCAGTGTATGTAAAAAAAAATATTGCAAAGAATATAAAGTAAATATTAAAATATTAGCAATTAAGTTGTAAGAAGCCTGAATATGTTATAAACGAATGGGGAATAAACCTAGTGAGAAGTAGTATTGTGGATAAAAATGTTAGAAGACATAGGACATAAGGTAGTATTAGAGAAAAGAACAAAAATGAAAAGAAATGCTTCTATGCAGGGAAAAAAAAAATTTAAGAAAAGCGCACAAACAACACAAAAATGTGAAGCAAATAGTGCAAACAAATGAAAGTGGGTTGTGAAGAATAATTAATGATCACCAAAAATAAAAGGAAATAAAACTATCGATACATAAAAGACTATATGGAAAAGGTGATAGAATGAATAGATGTTATAATTCACGTGAAGGAATGGGAGGAAGGGCGCTTGCTTATAAAAAATACAACTCAAATTTCTTGACCAAAACAAGAAAAGTAGGTGGTGAAAGGCAAAAAGAAAAGATGTTGAAATAACAATAGATGTATATAATAAAAAGAGAGAGAGAATACCAATGAAGCAATTTTTGATAAAAGATGAGTTTTATGGAGGCGAGAAAGAAGCAATAATACTTGCGGTAAAAAAAGTGTGAAGGAAGGAGGGGGGAACGCCAAAATAACAAACGATTAACCCAATAGTTCCCATTAAAGGCTTTCACACATTCTTCTTTATAGAATAAAAACGCATGTAATTTAGATTACCTATTCGTCAAACCTGTCATATTTCAACACCCACACCCTCCCCCACCCCGGCTGTTCTTTATATATGAAGTTGGAGTAAATCTATAGAATGTTAAACCAAAAATAATAATAAAAATATAAAAATATAAAAATAAAAGAAATATATGAAAACTGCCCAAAAAAAACTATATAGTATTATAACGCATATTTAAGCAATTTCGACTCTCACCATTCGGGGCCGAAAGTCATAGAAGAAGCCATAACTCCGTTGTTAAGAGTGAAAATCTAGCAAATTAAGAATATGAATATATAGTAGAGTATAGTACGTAAACTAACTTATTATTTAATTGAATTTGAACTTATTTTGTTATGCATCAAGCGGTGTTTGTAACCACATGATCATTATAATTAACTAATTTGTGTTATTGGTTGCTCTCCATCCAATGCTCTGTTTTGAGTTAATTATCTTTTAATTATCTATATAGATATTTTATTGGTGAAACGTATGCTTATATCAAAGAGCTAAAAATGGAAGTGTAGAAATATTAATATTATTTTTATGGGGATTTATCGAGTGGATAAATTAATATAAAAAAAGCGCGCGAACGATGCATTTTAATACCGAATAAAAAGAGCAGTTTAAATTTTTTAATGCTCCAATAGTGACTCAATATGACTTGATCAAGCCGATTAATATCTCATTTGGAATGGTGTTTCTCACTTTAAATACCGTTTTCCTGAGATAGATTACATTGGTAAAGTATCTGCGTTTTGGTACGCTTTGAGATTGGGCGGACAGATAGATAAACACAATCTTCACTTTCAAAAGACTAGCTCAGATTCTGTAAGGAACCGGAGATTTCGCTTTGGCTAGGGAGCCGTTTTTGTGATTTTTAAAATTGCGCCTGAGCGCCATTAGAGAAGTCACTGATGACTAGTTCACCAGCTGAGTCTTTAGACCCTTTTTCTATACGAGACTCTTTACGAGTGATATCGTTTATGTTGTTATTTGGCTCCGAATATGGAGATTTATCCAAAGCTACTTCTAAATATAATGTTATGTATGAACTCTTTATTCGTGCCAAGTGTTGACAAAGCAAAATACAAAAATCGATTATCCATTTCTATGTCAAGGGTGAAGTGTCTGTAATGATTAGTTATAATTACAAAAATACTAATGTATCTAAAATTCATCTATGGAGACTTTAGTCTAGTAAGTAATATTTTATCTTAATAACACACACAGTTATCTTAAGGTAACTGGTAACTACTTTAAAAAATAATATACTATACAAATAATAAGAAAGTATAAATACCAAAACAGAACTCGTGATTCGTTTAAGTTTCCAATATAACCAAAGCTAGTGTCTGGCACTTGCTTTTATACTGGATTTTGTAGAAACAAAAGGTTGCGTGATTCAGAGATCAGACGCGCTATCATAATTTAATTATAATTTTTTAATAATATTATTGCATACAACGTTCGAATATACAATCAATATTTTTAATATAATAAGCAGATAAGTAATACGTCTTATTTTAACTCTGGTAAAATACATTATTTTTGGCAACCAATCTAATTGAATGTGAGGCACATAGTTCATTGGCTAACTAGTTTTAGTCCGGCTTGGGACTATAAAATCGTTGGTCGGGTAACGTGGTTTGACTTGGGGAATATTGTATAATGGGTCTGTCCTATGATTGAGTTTAGTACTGATATAAGAGTAAATCCACGAAATGTATATATTTAGAATTGTGCTATATGCTGAATGACATGAGAAAATACTTTCTTTTCAACGCCTTTCCATAAATCAAAGACTACTATGCCTAGTGGTTGCTCTTAATATGGCTATTCAAATGTTTAACTCTGCTATCACCTGTGAATTTTCTACTTGCCAACTATGGATGAAATTTGCATTTTGGGTCCTAGTATAGCTGTGAATAGGACAAGGATTTTGTAAACAAATCTGCCACATTATTGGTTGTCCGAAAATACTCAAGAATTATTTTTCCTTAGATAACGAGCTCCTTATAATAGAAGTCGTGCAACTCAATATATGTATAGTGTTTGCCTACACCATGAAGTTGGCTCAGAGCTATAAAAATCCGATTATCACAGTGCATTAATATAGGCCTTACGTCAAAGTCCAGTGAGCTTATTAATGCACCAATATAGGCACTGTTTATTGAACATCTACTCATAACAGATATTTCTTCCTGGGTACTGAAAGTTGAAGTGATGGATTATCTTTTACTAAGCCAATCTACTGGTACACCATTTATGAAGACAAACCCGGAAGCTAATCACTTAGAGCTGTTGCTTGACCAATCAGAACCTGTAAAGGCTTTAATTTTTATGAGTACATTTACAGGGAAAGATGTACCATGGTCTTGTGTACATACAAAATACTCTCAGACCATTTTTGCGATTTTTAAGTGGTGTATGGAGGGCTCTGCAGTTTGTCTGATTAACCAACCTACTGCATATGTTGTGTCACCTCAGCAACCCTCTGATTGTCCTTAAAAGTGCATCTTTTAAGTCTCTATATAAGGAACCATCATATGGGGCTGACTCATTCTCTGATTTGGTACGATCAGGTACAATGGATAAATACATTTGAGACTTTGTATAATCAGGGCACATGCACATTATCTTATTGATGTATGTTTTTGGAGACATTTCTACATAGCCATTTGTAGATTAGGCTATGTCCAAACCAAGAGAAGACTTTGGAGAGCCAAAGTTCTTGATCTTGTATTCCTTATCTAAGGCTTCAAAGAAGTCCTTGGTAACGTTATTATGGTTTGTGGAGATGATTAAATTTTCCACATAGACCAGATATATGTGAGTGGTGTCGTTGATAAACCTTATGTATATACATGGATCATAAGGAGAAGGTGATAAACCTAACTTTTTAAGGTTACCTTCAAGTTTATTCCACCAGTTATGACCACTTTATTTGGTACTGTAAATTGATTTCAGTTATCTGAGGATATAGAAAGGTCTTAAAATTATCCTCATATCTCTATTTGTTTTAAGTAGAGGTTTTCTTCCATTTCTGCAGTTAAGTGTAGTGTAGAAAAATTAGCTTGTCTTAAGATCAAACCTTTACTAGCCAAGTATACCAGCATTATTCATAAGCAGGTGAATGTTGTCACAGCAGCCTTGGTTAAGTTACATGTGTCTGGACTTCGTCTACATCCATCAACACATCAACAGCCAGTTGGCTTTTGCATTCTGAAGGTTTGCCATTTTCATCATATTTGGGTTTAATTACCCAATGTGCATTAAGTATTTTTGCATTTTTTTTGGTTTAACAACAAGTTGGAAACACTTAATGTCTATGAAATATTTGTATTTGCAGTTTATAGATTTATCCCACTCAAAGTGTTCAGAACAACTTCATGTTTGTCTTAATGTTTTAGGTACATAAGGTCCCATGGCGTCATTGTAAGCCAAGTTAGCAAATACCTTGCTTGAATGAGTGCATGAAGGGAAATATGATCATTTGGTGATAAGTCTGTCACCGGTTTTGTCTAGGAAATCTATTTCTAAGTACCTTAATGGATCATTGAATGAGGTGAATAGTTCAGCAGGTATGTTTTCATTATTGACAATGTCATTGTGTTAGATTACCAGCAGTTCAGCTTTGGGTGTCATATATATATATATATTGTTTTGAAGTGACAATATTTTTGTATTATCTTATACAGATGTTGTGCTAGTTATAAAGTTTAAGTGAGGAACTGATCCCCCACACCCTTCAACCATGTACACAGAGGCAATATTAGTTGTTGTAGTTAACCATGGACTAATTCCATCATAAGGAGAAACTATTGGAGGTGATCTGGTAGTAAACGTAGTGACCTTCAAAGGTTGGTCAGAACCTGTTTCCAGGTAA
The DNA here is from genome assembly GCA_002751075.1 of Ichthyophonus hoferi. Lineage (NCBI taxonomy): Eukaryota > Ichthyosporea > Ichthyophonida > Ichthyophonidae > Ichthyophonus > Ichthyophonus hoferi. The sequence goes on from NAOQ01000564.1 coordinate 21,167, forward strand.
TCATTGACCTTTAAATTGCTTGCACCTCAGAAGACAGCAGAAGGAAAAATATTCTCAAAGTATATTACATTACAAGAGAAAATTTGTTCCTTTGTATGGGACCAGATACAGACGGCTGACTGCCCTGGTTGTCTACCAAGATATGTAGTTTTATTTCTTCTGCGTAAGAGTTTGAATCTGAGTAGTATTCAGTAAATGCATTTTAATTCAAAGGGATAGAGACACTTGAAAGGGATATCAGTTCCAGACCAAAAGTTCTAGTGGACCTTAGCCATTGGAATAGCAGTGTTGGGTGAAAGAATCCAGGTATATGTAGCACTGGAAATGCCTTCAAGCCAGAAAGGAGGTGGTAGTTGACTTTGTAAAAGCCTGTATTTGATAGATGTTACTAGATTGCGGTTTGCTCATTCACTAGAACCATATTTGAATTCAGCTGCAACACTAGCACTTAAGTGGTTGATACCATGGGACATACACTCACTACTGAGATCAGTCTTCAGGTAGATAATTGTCTTAGTGCTCAAGGACTTAACATGATTGTTGTAGTTAGCAAGCATATCATATATCATAGGCTTCAGATTTGTTTTATAGTCTATAAACAGTCATACTGACTATATATGTCCAAAAACATAACGTAGTATTTTTTACCATTTATAGCAATCTGTGGTAGTACTAGTGACCTGTCCACAGGCTTCAGGGTCTCCAATTGTGTTTTCGATAGTAGCTATTGTTAGTTGGCCAGTATATGTAATAGCTGCTTGATTAGAATCGTCTTGAAGACTCAGTAGTTGTGTTAAAGAATTTACCGAAGGGCCATATACCAATTCTCTAGGTAACTGATGGT
>NAOQ01000564.1:22419-46798 GCA_002751075.1 Ichthyophonus hoferi
ATATATATATATATATATATATAATTAAGTACAAAGTGTTTTGTATATCTTTTTATCTTTTACGACCACGTCGTATTTTGCTACAAGTACTATTCAGGTATCATATATGAGCGGAATAACCGCGCTTTATTGTAGAGTTTTGCTTTCTTTTATACTCCATTTTATCAGCGGTGTTATGTTTTTTTTTTTGGTTAACTCCCGCATCGCTATTCAATAATCTAATTAGAACCAGTCATAAATATTCTTATTGACTAACGCAATTCATGAAAGATAACAGAGACCCATTAGAAATGTAAGATTTTATAAGATACTATTATGTCCTTATTTGGATAGTGTGTTAACTTATTTCCTTGTTGATGTTCTAGTTACTATGACAACAAAAATTGATCTACTTATTAGAGTTTCAATCGAACCTTCTTATTCGTCTAAGGCTAGCGATCTTGTAACACCATTTAGTGACAATGTGAATGGTCCCAAAAGATAGAGTGGTCTGCTTGCCTGGGGTGGTGGATGAGTCCACTTGGGTGTCATTAAGGTAAAAAACACACATTAAATGCATTTTATTGTACTTCTGAGCAACCAGTGCTTCAGAAGATTTTTTTCTGACACACTCGGCATGGAGGATAGGAAAGCTCAGCTCTCACCTAGAATTGGAGTCAAAACTGAATGAGATAGCTCTGAGCCGTCTCATTTTGACAGAGTCAGAAGCAGTGTTGTTGGAGGACTTTTTTGGATTGAGGGGTGACCTACTGTTCCAATGCTCTGGTGTAGAGACATTGTCATTGGTGCTGATGGCAGTTAAACTTATGTCTATGTCAGACATTTTATCTACCAATGCAACAGTGGCTATTGTAGTAGGCACTTTCTTACTGCCATTGATGAAGGGCTGACTCCTCTTCTAGTAGTCTCTGGTTTCATGGCTAGTTGCCTCCAGAAAAAAATTACATACCAAAGCTTTCTTGGCAACAGGGTTCTCGTCTAAAAACGTTTTATTCCTGTGCTTGGTTTTGCAATTGAATGCATTATGTTCTAATTTCAAGCAATGTGTACACTTTTTCCATGGTGTACTGACGGCTGGAGCAATTGCATAGCCAGGATTGGCCTGTGACTCTCGGCATTTTTGACATAAGAAATTCAGTCAGAATAGTCAACCAATTCAGCCATTATTTTCGACAACTGGATTGGGTGCCTTGAATACAATTGCATATAGGTAATTGCTCAACAGGGTAACCTTGGTATGCTTGCAAGGCCATCAGAGGTTTTTTCCAACACATCAACTATTTCAATTTGTACACCCATGTACAAGGGCTTAGTAGAGATATCTCTAAGCCTGGAAGAGAAATCCAGACCAGGCTCATTGCAGGTAAGGGTACAAGTATCAAATTTTCTCTTGCTTAACCATTGGTAATCTGAGTTTTTTTACCAAAATAGCTGTGGGCCATTTCTCAAACAATGTAGGCATTGTTACAAAATTGGTAGAGAAGAAGGTCAAAACCCTTCTTACTCGCACAAAAAACTTTAAACCAAATGATCCATGATGCTCTTAGTTCTCTCACAAGGAATTTTTATGACATTACTTAGATTAATTATTTTTTGCCACATTTTTTGTGCAAAACAATGACTTTGGTTTATTTAAAAAATATTAAGCTCACTTTCTACAAGAACCCTGTTCAATGAGGCTTACATGCAAATGGGTCACAGACCCCTATTTCCTGTAATGAAGGTAAAAAACATAGATGCTGCCACTTATTGAGGCAAAATATAGCCTCACATACTTACTTATGACAGGTAAAAAAAACATTACAACAATCAACTCATACGTTTTCATTAGCCCCTTGCTGTATGTTTAGACAACAAAGGGGAAAAAAAAACTTTCCAACCAGATAGAAAACACTGTTTCCTGCTGCAAACCTTGCTAGACTTAAAGAGGTGCATGTACAGTGTTTTTGAACACCATAAAAACAATAATTGCTCTCTTCCACAGCATACAGTTTTTTAAAAAAAACGCCACATCAACATATCACACACTATAGTAAATATAGAAAGTGACCCCTGTATACATTATCCTTCTTATCAAAAAAGTGGCAGAACTGGTCAAGGAAAAAAATACAACAGGCAATATATGCAAATTTTGTCTGGCAAAAATGTATGATAAAGACATTTGCTTTCCGCTCTGTTGCTGATAATAATGCTATACAAGAAAGTGTTTACACATGAAAAATCCTGATATTTCATAAGATCAAGGAATATTCAAATCAAATAAAAACTAATAACAATTCAAAAAGTGATAGTAACATCACCCTCAATAAACTTATTAATACACAAAATAATCCCAATAGAACCCTAAATTCTTTTCATATTCGATGGATCAAAGAGTAATTTCTTCAACTCTTCTTTGTTTTCTGTTTTTTTGAAGAGCATATTTCTTTTAATTCACAACACGTCACTATTAATATTGAAAGAAATAAATTCAATCCTACAGCCTTACTGGCAATATATAATATTATTGCATATGCTGCAAAGCTAGACACTCCAGCTGATATAATCCTTAACTCAGGGGTTACAAAAACCATGTGTAGTGACCACAGTTTATTCATCAATTATGGGAGAATACATCCACAAGCATGTTGGGATAATGATGGAAATTCCAAGATTTGTGGCCATGGGGATATTTACTTAAAATTCAATGACACTGGCATAGTAGCCACACTATATGATCTTTTGCATGTACCAGATATATATGTTTTTTTTAATTTCAGTAGCAGATATTGAAATAAGCAATGCTGTTATTACATTTGGACTACCTGGTCTAGCTGAAATTGTAAATAACAACACAAATTGTCCGACAGCTATCCACCATAATGACATCTATCACTTGAATGCTGAAGCCGTGCCTTCATGTGCAGCTTTCCATGCACAAATAAAATTACCTATTGTACATGCTAAGCTGTCATTACTACATGATGGATTCTTACAATTAAGCACAAGGTACATTAAACAATACTTAGCTGGAACTAGCATCTAAATTATTGATGAACCAGACTTCAAATGTGAGATTTGTTCTAAAGCAAAATATACTAGGGTGTCGATCTCTAAGGTATCTAAATAAGTACCGAAGTTAACCAATAGAAGAGGCTGAAAGCATGCCTAAAGGAAAAATATCCCATTTCATTACTGCCAAGAACATTCTTGGCATGAGACTTGTTTAGAAAGATGATATTTATCAATTACTTCAATGGAATCACACGTACACAGAGTTAACCAATGTTTGGTTATGATGACTGTGAAATAATTTACAGCACTCTCTGTAGCATATTGGGGAAGCATATTAAGGTCCACCTTAGGCCTCCGTGAGGAGGAAGGTGATCCACTACCTCCATCACTTCATCATGGTCCATTAGAGGGCAGTAAAGGTCTTCTAAAGATTTAGCAGGTAGGTAAGGTGGTCCAGTACCTGGTAGGCCATTAGGGCCACAATGTTATCCCTGTTTACCAGTGTCATAGTTCAGAAGCTGGTTGTCTGGTAGATCAGTTTGGAATTGAGGTCCAGGCCCATGTGTTTGGTAATATTGCCAGGTAGGGGTGGCATTGTATTTTTGCCTCCAAAAATCACTGTTTGGTTGCATACCAGACATGGTGGTATGGAAACCACCATGTGGTCCACTAATGTTAACTGGAGTGTCACCAGTTTGAGCTGGTGCTGGTGCTAGGGTAATGATACCCCTCATAGAGTTGCTATATCAACCAAAGGAGGGGTGGTTACCATTCATAGATGTACCAACCAGTGTACCCAACACTCTCTGGACCTTGTGGTCGGTGCTGTGGTTGTGACAGCTGGAGAAACTCATACTGACTGCTTGTGAGACACATAGTCATAAATAGGTATTGAGTTAGTACTACCATAGGCGAATGCGGTGCTCATTGGGGGGAGGAAAGAAGCCATGTTCACGTCCCCAGAGGGAGGGTCATGTGTGTATGTGTTTTGTTTTGTGTATTTCAATATATTTTCATGTAACAGGGGCGCAGCAGAGTAAGTTTTTATTTTTGTGTTAAGTAAATTGGAGCTCGCACAGGTATGTCTATTTTTGGTTTTATTTTGTAGATGCAATTGTTTGTCAAAGCTAGGTAATGATCTGGTTCTATTTTATAACTTCAGTATGCTCGAACAGACTTTAAATCGCTTTGGACCAAACCACACGTTGCAGTAAACTTTGTTAGTCTACTGACTTTGTACCTCCAGAATGCCTCATATTACATACATAACTCCGTCAAATTTAAACTTTCACATTTTGTATATATATAAAAGTGATTGATTGAAGTAAATGACCATATCAAGGTATATAGCAAATGCAAATGAAAAGTACCGAAGAGCTGATTAGGTAGCTGACAGGGACATGCGCAAAGGTGTACACTTTGTAATCCTCATCTTATAGACTAGCTAATTGGCTCTAATGCATCCTGTTAACTAGAATTTGTTGATTGATAAAATAAATAAATATATTTATTTCGAGGTTAATATATAAAAAATCCAAGCCCTGTCTATAATTAGCATACAATAAAAGAGCCCACAGTTAACGAGATACCTGTTACATCTAGTTACAATCACATAGCCAATCAACTGTTTCTCTACTGCTTTTAACCAATGGGTGTTTGTTCCAACTTATTATTCATTCATGGAATGTCAAGTGATATCGCATTTTGTATTGGTCAATACCTACCTAATCAATATTGCTTTTTTATTCCAAAACCATACATCTGCCTAGGTTTCGCTCTCAGATACCCAGGACAAAAACATTGACTGCTGGCGACTTAATGATGATAAATCCCGTATACTTTATACATCTCATAAAATAGAAATGTAAGTATACAATATAGAGTGTGAGATTTTTATTATTATATTATTATATATATATATATTTATTTAAGCAATATCTCTTGGGAGCACTCCTATTATTAGTCACTGCAAACCGGTTGTATCACTGGATTAAAAAAGCACAACTTCACAGATTTTTCCCGAGAAGCAATGTGCGCTCCGATTGATGCTTATTCGATCTTGAGAGGGAAAAGGAATTCTACAGTTGGAACCTATGAAAGTATTTTTCATTGCTCCGTATTGCTAGTCACATAATAGCGGATGTTTATTATATTGTCTAGATAAGTAAAAAGGGTTGGTACGGAATAAAATATATGAATAAAATAAACTATCTACGAGTTACCTAAATTACGTAAAATCCGTTAAGCGGTCAAAACCAAAATTACTAAATATTTTTTCTTCCAAACTATCCCTTTCATGAACATAATCATAATAAAAACATTCCAAAACTTAAAATAAACTACAAGTTTAGACAGGCTATTCTACAGTGATGCCACAAGCCATGATTCCATTAAATCCATCCCTACACTATAAGAAACGCTTTCTTACCTATCTTATTGCAATTTCCTTTCATATGTACGACTTCAAAAAATTATATTCAATCCATATCAATAATTGCTTAATATAACAACGACATATAGATTATTCTAGTATATGATAAGATTCGTTTGTGGTAAACGTGATTTTTTCATAAAACTGTATCCTTATCTTATTTGGGCTCAATAAAGGTACGTAAGCAAGTCATTTTATCTTGAGCATAAAATGGTGGAAAATTTTCTGTGTACCAAATTCACAATGGCTCGAGATATCTCTTGTCAAACCATTCATATCGTCGATTAAGGAGGTGCACTAAACAAGCAACAACAATTTTACATACATTTGCGCACACTTAGCCAATAGATATTTCTCTTTTTCACAATAATTACAATCATTTTATTGGATAACGAATACTTTAAAATTTGTATAAATTAACCTATAATCAGGGCCACGTGGCCTTGTAGAAATGTCTGATTGGTTTATCCTAATGTCTGTAGAAATCTATCAACTTTTCAGCTAAGTCGATTCGCTTCGATCCACTTATCCCTTATATGATATATACAGAAACGACATTTTCGCATTACAATTAGCCAGATAAACCGTTTGATTTGGCATTAAAAACAAAATAGCGAAAAAATGCTTATAAATTTATAAATTTTAACTTTTTATAATTTAGTTTAAATAATATATATGTAAATACAAAATGACTTGGATTGAAATTATAGGTTCGATTCGAACCAGGCTTCAAATTGGCGCGTGAAAATTGCTTTTAAACTAAACATTTGCACGACAGGTTAGATACACACGGGCTCGTATATATCTTTGATGGTTAGGCTTACAAATCTTACATTTTAGCTGCCATCATAGCTGCAAAATGGCTGTCAAAGTCGATACTCTTACCTCGCTTTCTGGCTCCGGTATAAATATTCCTCCTAGCGAAAAGCAAAATGAAAAGGCAAAGGACCAGTTGGAAAATATAGGTTTGAGTTCGGCCTCACAAGATGTTATTACAGCTTTTGCGGCGGCTGAAGCTCAGGCTAGCGCGCTAGAGAAAGCCGAGGAGCCGGAAGAACCGTTTTTTAGCTTTAAAACACTAGGGAAAATCTCTGTTGTGGGTGGCGGATTCATGGCAGATGCGTAAGTAGAGACTTGACATTTAGTATAGAGGTAATACTAAAGGTTCCTGCAATTTCTTTAGTATAAATACTGACTGTTGCACTCAATCATTCGCCTTATATATAGCGTGCATGACTTCACCCTTGTACGTTCACTTCATTGAAATCCACAAGCAAGACTATTGATAACAGCAACTATATGCTATTTATTTTTCTTATTAATCTAGAAATGAGGGTGGGAAATTATATGGAAACAGTATTGTTTTTGAGAAGGAGTTTGAGATGATATCAGGTTTTATGGAAGTATGGTTCTAAGACATTACTAAGTTTATGATATAAGCAACCAGTACAAACTCTAACCCGAATAGTCATTTTCTTTATACAGGTATTATCTCTTTGTGATCAGTGATGTGTTAAGCATCATGGATAAAATTTATCCTCAGAACAACAACGATACCAGCATGGTAGCATCCACGGCTCTCTGGGGTGCTGTGGCTGGTCAACTATTATTTGGTGGACTTGCCGATATAATAGGCCGACGAATTATTTTTATGGTCACTATGAGTCTCACAACTATTGGTGCGCTGGGTTCCTGTCTTTCCTTCGAAACCAAAACTTTTTCTGTATATCAGCAACTTGCTTTCTGGCGATTTATTCTAGGGTTCGGTGTGGGTGGTGAATATCCCTTAGCAGCTAGTGTGTCAGCTGAAGGGGCCAGTGCAAAGTCCAGAGGCCGTATGATGGCTGCTGTGTTTTCCATGCAAGGTGCCGGCCAGTTATTAGCTGCTGCCATTGTCAATATTCTGCTTAGGGCTGGTGTTTCTTATGAAGTAACATGGAGAGTTTGTCTTGCTTTTGGTATTCTTCCCGGTATTATTATTGTCTATTTCAGGGCAAGAATGCATGAATCCGCAGCATTTACCAATTCAACCAAGAAACGAGTATCACCTGTTAACAATCTTGGTGCTGCATTCCGAGTATGGTGGAAGGAAATGATTGGTACAGCTGGGACATGGTGTTTGCTTGATATTGCCTTTTATGGAAACAATCTCTTCAACACTACCATTACTAAGTAAGTTTAGAGTGTATTTCACTAAATATGTCACATATTTTTGCATACATGTGTTTATTTACTCTCCTTTCCTGTGACTAGCTTCTCTCTTTCTTCCTACCCCCTACCCCTTCGCCTTCATTTCTTTTAGTGTAATATATTAGGTACGATTCATGCTATTTTTTGATCATTAGAAACCAGATAAGAACCAAGTCTCATCATGACACGGAAAAGGAGAAATTTGAAACATAGAATAATATAAATAGAAAAAATAGAAACGACTTCTGGTCACTTGCTTTTATGTAGACTCATTGCTTACCCTTTCTTTCTCTTTCGTCAGACTAATGGGCCTAGGTAGCACCATTGAGGAGCAGGCCCTTAATTCTCTCTATGTCACTCTCATGGCCATTCCAGGCTACTACGTTACTGTCTTTGCCCTAGACTGTATTGGCCGTTGGAGAATCCAGTTTGGTGGCTTCTTTCTTCTTACCTCCCTCTTTATTATCCTCGGAGCTGCGTTTGAGCCTCTGTCAAAAATCCCTTCATTGTTCTTTATACTTTACGGTTTAACCTACTTTTTCAGTAACTTTGGCCCCAATGCCACAACCTATATCATTCCAGGAGAATTTTATCCCAGTCAGGTGTGTTATATATACTCTATCTCTACATACCATGTATCAAGAATAGTGTATATGCTTGCTATGTTTATTCGCCCTGTGATATGGTTTTATAATGTAATTATGGGCTACTTTATAAACAATTCTACTAAGTAAGCTGCATACTTCTGTTGCTCAGTAATGGCATGAATATGATTGAGTGACGTGGTATTATCTTTACCACTTCCTGCTGTTTTATAATCTTTTTTATTAACACATTATCCTTCTTCCCTGTAGGTCAAAGCCACTTGCCATGGTCTCAGTGCTGCTTCAGGAAAAATTGGTGCCGGTATTGCTGGCTACATTTTCCCGCCATTGCAACAGGGTGTTGGTGTGCGTGCAGTGCTCTATCTGTGCGCTGGAGTGTGCGCTGCTGGTGGACTTTTAACATTCTTGATACCCGACTATACAGCTGATTCCCTAGAGTCAATCAAGGCAGAACAGCTAAAGAAGTTCAATTTAATTTTAGATAGCTACGCTCAAGACAACACGCAATCAGTGGAGCTTGACGTTGACGAAGGTGGCGAATTTGAAAAGGTCGCGATTTAAGGTGCCTTTTATATAATATTTTTAATTTTTTGTTTGGAAGAAATACAGTTGATAGGGTTCATGTATGTGCTTTTAAAACCGACCCTATATACATAAAAAGTTAAAACAACTGTTCAATTTTGTAAATAGATTTTATTGATGAATCTTTTATTTAACAATGGAAATCAAGAAACAATACATTTGATGTTGAGTTGTGGGTAAAATATATTTTACCTCCTACCTTCACATGTGGTTTATACTGCATTGCTTCTACCTAAGTTGGTGATTACCAATCAATGAAATAAATAATATCAAGGCTGTGAAAGACAGCGAATACCATTGTATATATAAGATTCTATGCTTAAAAGTTAACTGCTATGTTAAGTTTGTATCTCTGTATTATTTTGCTTTTCCATCATATTGTATTAACAACAAAACAGTAACATTGTTGGTGTTGGTCTAATTCTATCCCTTACAGTTACCACCCTTGGTTAGTCAATATATGTGTAGGGGGTTTGGACATAGTATGTGTCATGAGCACTAAAGCACATTTCAATTGGAATAAAGTGTAACAAACTATGTATGACTATATCAGTTTATATTTCTGGTGACAAAAATGAGTGGAACATATATTACTCGGTTTTTGCAGATTTAAAATACCCAACAAATAGTACATCAATTAAAAAAATTACAGCAATCTGTGGTAGTTCTAGCGAGTTTTCCATAGGCCTTGGGGCCGCCAATTGAGTGTTGTATAATAGGACTATATATATTATAATATTGTTTAGCAGATATTAAATGAATGCAAATTTGTGTTTCACGAACGTACTTGTATTTGCCTATAACGTTAGTGTACATGTACACAGGCATATACCCGGGTGTGCCGGGGGTCACAAATGTGTGCGCGGCCAGGGCTTTATTATTCTTTGTTTTCTTTTATATTCGTTTTCCAGCAGGTGTTATTTTTTTTGAAACACCCGTATCGCTGTGTTCTATAATCTAAATGGAACCAACCATAAATACTCTTACTGACTAATACAATTCATGTAAGATCAAATTACTGTTTCCTTATCTGAATGACTCATTAACCGATTCATTAATGTACGTGCTTGAACACTGTATTAACAAAATCAATTTGAACTATGTTCATTCAGAGTTACAATCTTGTAATAAATTCCTATGCTAAAATAGATGTAGGAGGGCATAATTCACATATTTACATTATTAGTTATGGTGCTTTTTATTGAAATCACCACTGGAGCCAAAAGGGAATAGAAAAAAAAACTCTAGAACTGGCTCTTCCGGTGGTTTAATAATAAGGTCAGGATGTGGCCTTAGGAGGCCATTATTTCATAACAGTATGTGGCATGACAGCTAACTCCGAATGAACACGTACGTAGTTCGGTCGAAGTTCTGGTAACGAGCGGATCATGAATTGATTAGTCCAATATTATTTGATTGAATAGAATGATAGTTTCTTTAAAGTGTATTGCACCGCTTTAATCGACATCACCCAAGTATAGTAACTCTACTATAACACATTTAGTAGCTTTTAATCATAGAAAGGCACTCAGCGGTCAGTATGTGGTCGTGGTAGTTATTACTCTTGTTAATTAATTAATTAAGATTAATTAGCTAACTTTGCAACAACCTATACGCACATGCAACTACTACATAGCATTGCACTGATAACGTTCTTATAAGATTCTGTGATCCCGGAATTTTATTGTTCTTAACCAGGTAAATTGATTTGTCATTAAGGATTTTTACGATCAGTGCCATTACATTGATGAACACTGTTACAATTAACATCCGTGATAAACAAAGGTTGCAAAAGGATAGAAGGAAATGAAAACAACTAATAAACCCCCGGCAAACTAGGGCATAAGCGGCAACCCCGCATGTCTGTATACGCGTATGATACCGATATAGGCAAAATACTAGTACGTTTGTGACGAACACAAAGTTTTGCATTCGTTTATTATTTGTTAAATAATATATGTATATATATATATATATATATATAGTCCTATTATACAACACTTAATTAGAGCGCCCTGAATCCTGTGGACAAGTCACTGAAACTACCACAGATTGCTATAAAATATTTCTATGACGTTAGATATTTTGAAAAATATCCTATCAGGAAGACGTTTTATAATCAGCAATTAAAAATATAAAAAAAACGCATTGGTTTGTAAAAGCTTACTTATCAACAATGAGAAACATTTATGTATATTCTTGAAATTTCAATCAAAAAAAATGTTTTTTAAAAAAATGTTTAGCACGATTCCATTACCTTATGTAGTTCTAAATCTCGATTCATCACCAGATAACGTGTAATGCCAGGATAACCCGAGACTTCATACCGCGTTTAATAAAACCTTCTCTAAACACAGTTGTCTTGTATTTGTTGTAGCATGCATGTTTCAGCTTTATTTAATTGCACACACTTACCACTTCATCATTATTAAGGATACTTACGTAATTATGGTGGTACCTAATTACTGCGCCTTGGATTCAGAGGCGAAAGTAAATATTTTCATGAGACTTTCCACCTTCTAGCCCATTTTTCTTCTTTATTTTGAAGGAAAAGCTTCATAGCTAAGGTATGTATAAGTTTCAAAGACCAATTGTTGAAGTGGTCTAGCTTCTACCTTTCGAAATAAGTTTTTTTAGCCAAGAACTTAATGATATTTTATTATTATTAATACTTACTGTTTATCTTACTTTAAACGTCTATTTGACATAGCACAAATTACGTCAGAAATCAAACATGATCATGTGCTTCTCGGGATCTTCCGGCTTGCTTTGCAAGGTCAACTCCCCGAGCATGGACTAGAGTATTACATGGAACTTTGGAATTATAAATTACAATAATCCGCAGTGGTTCTATAGAGTTGTACGCAGACTTTGGGAGCTCCAATTAAATGTTGTTTAAAAGTATCTTATGCTGGGCTGGGAATAGAGGCAGCATTTGGTTCTGATCCACTTTCAATAGAAAGTTGAGACGAGTTTGATGTAGGAGAAGGCGTGCCGGATGGTTCTATCCTCAACTATTTGCATAAATTTTGAGCCAAATTCTGCTAATCTATATTGACGAATAATTTCGTCTGACTAAGAACGTCTACTCAAATTACTCAGCTGTGACCTATACCCATTTAGAATTGAGGGCATACTGAATTAAGGTGTTTTAATGTATCCTTTGCATTTTTCATATATGAAGTAAAAATATGCTAAGGCATATAGAATTATTAATAAATTTTTTTTTTAAAAAAAAAACCCATATGCTGCTAAAATTAGAAAAGCGCAGTTATTTGGGCAGCCAGAATGTAAGTATCTGTCTAGGTTGAGGAGTTGGCAAAAAAATAGGACTTTTGGGCAGCCTCACAATTGATTTTAGCCAATTGAAAACGAACCGGGAGCCTGGATATTATTCAATAATTAGCGTTGTAGCGAACGATTCGTGCCGAAGAATGAAAAAAGAAAGCCAGCACACCTTAAAAAGATACAATGCATTAATTCTGATGGTATATCTTCTCTCATTCCATATTTAATCGTGATTGTTTGCTACACTGGAAATGTGGTACTTAAGTCAATCTGTCGAATACCATCGATGCTATTAGAAATTTTAACACTATCTACCCGCTTATCACTTTAGATACGCATACATTCTGCCAAAGTTCCTGATAATCCTTACTCCTTTTTCGATGCTCCAAGGAGAGGCATATGGCTTGGGGCGGTTTTCACGCCCTCTTGCTGCCCTTCTTACAGAAAGTAAACAAATAGGCAAACGTTCTTGCACACCATATATATTCTTGTTCATCAATTTGGCATATTTTTTTTTTAGTAATAATAATTTTGACAACCTTACTCGGATCAGAAAATATTATCACTAGCTCTCATTAAACACTCGTCACTATCCTTGGAGTCGGGGTCTTTTTCTTGATTACGAACTTGGTATACACAACACCAACCTGGAGTTGAGGTTAGTTATTAAACGTTTAGCCAATGAATGAAGGGGTGAGGCGAACACTGAACAAAACAAAGTATTCAATCTGTTCTTTTTATAAACTGTTCTAAATCATTCAATAGACAATCTAAATGATTTGTAGTTTTTTGTCTTTTTAGTATGAAAGTTTCCTGTTTTTATTTAATTTTCATTTACTATATTGAAATTTTGAGTGTTATCATTCAGTCGGATCAATTTGATTCGTTAGTTTGTTCCATTGTATCAGTTAAATCAGATAACCCTTTTCTTTGTTTTTATTTTTGAGTTACTATTGCATGATGCTTATTTTCTTTATGTCAAATAAGCATCATGACTGATTACATAGGACAAGAGTAAAAAAAGTAACTAAATAGAATACCACCGTGATGTGCATATTGAGTTTGAAAGATGGGCAGTGTGGGGCTTTAACAATTTCTCTCTTATACTTACAGTAAGGATAAATACACCAACACCTGGTTTCATCCCCAACCGCAAAATTATCAAGGTCAAAAATAAAAGATAGATTTGTTCACTGTAACCTATATTCACACTACATATAGCCATACTACATCTGCAATAGTAATTGTTAATAATATAATAATATATTATTAAATGATTATGATTATAGTTGTATATAGATATATAAGAAATGTCTCAACATACACACGTAAAAAGCACTTATATGGATGAACATTCGGTCGACCGGACCCTAGTAAAATATGATTCGATGAAAAAAAAAAAGCTATAACCGCAACTGCGCCGCTTAACAAACCAAAACATAAAAAGAACTGTTTTTATATATTTAAAATTATTTAACAAATGATTGATAGAAGTAATTCAGTCTCTAAATTACTTACGGGCGAACCGGGATTCTAGATAACCTTAGATCGTTCAATGGTACAAGTCCAATTATACACCAATCATATAGCCCAGTGTGAGAGTCAAATCCAATTAGATTTTCTCCTTGTACACGCTCTGCATGCATTTAGTCACAGCCAGCCAGTTGGGCTATTCTATATTTTGCCTGACATTCTATTGGATTAAGTAAGAATAACCAATTGTTGCATTTCTTTTTAAATCAAGTTGGCCCGTGAGGTTATGAATCATATAAATAATGTAGAGGCCTCTTGTTGATGTGGATCTTGACTTCAGGTTACTTGATTTTTTGGGAATTATATTTCAAAAATGGGCAGCACCAATGTCAAGATAGAGCTGTCGGTCCCAGGTTTTACTGGAGTGTCAGATGAAAACTTGAAGAAGAAAAAAGACGCCGGTACACATTCCCAGGATGAAATATTCGCTTTTTCGCAAGCTGAAGCCCGAGCCAAGGCATTCGAGCTTTTAGAGGCAAAGGCCAACAAGAACGAAGAGAGTTTATTGTCCATTGAGGGGTTAAAAAAGATCGCCATTGTGGGGGGTGGCTTTATGGCGGATGCGTAAGTAATCTTTTTACTTTGATATGTAGAGAAAGAGTATAAAATAGTGTAATTCAACTGGTGTATTTTCCGGTGTATGTGTTCACTTTGTTGATTTACGCAAATTAGATTGCATACAAGAACATACAAATGCATCTCTGACATAGCTACTGTAAGACATTTATTTAACTAAAAATCATGAATAATACCCATTGCACTAAGGACTAGCTAAAATTAATGCAGCTACTCTTTTTTATATGGAGCTAGAAAAGGCACTGTTCTGCAAGGGGAAGTTGGTAGACAGGATTGTTCTAGATAGTTTATGATTTATCCAACAGCAGCCAAAATACCAACCTTCACCTCTATCTCCACATATAGGTACGATTTGTTTGTGATCAGTGATGTGCTGAGTATCATGAATCACATTTATCCACAAAAACCTGGAGATACCAGCATGGTGGCATCCACAGCTCTATGGGGTGCTGTGGCCGGTCAATTGATTTTTGGGGGACTAGCCGATATTATTGGCCGGAGGAAAATTTTCATGGCCACCATGGCGCTCACTACGATCGGCTCCCTGGGTTCATGTCTTTCCTTCGATACCGCCATCTTTCCTGTATATCATCAACTTGCATTCTGGCGATTTATTCTTGGATTCGGTGTGGGTGGAGAATACCCTTTAGCCGCCAGTGTGGCAGCCGAAGGTGCGTCTGCTAAACATAGAGGGCGCATGATGGCTGCCGTGTTTTCCATGCAAGGTGCCGGTCAGCTATTAGCTGTTGCCGTTGTCAATATTCTGCTTAAGGCTGGTGTTCCTTATGAGGCAACATGGAGAATTTGTCTCGGTTTTGCTATTATTCCCGGTCTTATTATTATTTTCTTCCGATCAAGAATGCACGAATCTGTTGAATTCACTAATTCTACAAAGAAACGAGTATCACCTGTTATCAACATTCGAGCTGCACTCCGAGTGTGGTGGAAGGAAATGCTCGGCACAGCTGGAACATGGTTTTTACTTGATGTTGCCTTCTATGGAAACAATCTTTTCAACACTACCATGACAAGGTAAGTTATATATATATATAACTCTTACATTTATTGTTAAGCTACCCATTAGAAATAGTTTATATTCTTCACTTCGAAAAATCATTCATTGAGTGCTTTCTCCCTGCGATTAATCTTTCATCCTCTTTATATTACTTGCATAGTCGCCTTGTCAGCCTATTGTATCTCTTTCATATACTATATTATCGATGGCGCAAAGGATATAGTTTTCCATTAGAAGAAAGTTATTTTCAAATTAACAACAAACTCTAACCCATGAGGCTAGAAGGGTTTTGAATTTTTGGTTAATGACAAGGATTTTCCGCACCCTATGTTCACTTGCCTATGCTAATATTAACATGCGTTTTCCTTCTCTTTCCTCAGACTAATGGGCCTAGGTAACACCGTCGAAGAGCAGGCCCTTAATTCTCTCTATGTCACTCTTATGGCTATTCCAGGCTACTACGTTACTGTCTACACCTTAGATAAAATTGGTCGTTGGAGAATTCAGTTTGGTGGTTTCTGGATTCTTGCAATACTCTTTATTATCTTGGCAAGTGCTTTTGGACCTCTCTCAAAGATCCCACAATTATATCTTTTTCTTTACGGTCTTACATATTTTTTCAGTAACTTTGGCCCCAATGCCACCACCTATATCATCCCTGGAGAATTTTATCCCAGCCAGGTATGTCTGAGTCTTTTTGTTTATGTATATATCGATACATAATTAGAAAACAAGTCACCCCTATATTTATTCCATCTATATACTATACCCTTCCCATCTTACTGTATATTGGTATATTTTTTGTTATCTGCCTTGACTCCAAGCAGTATACATATTCACTATATTTGTACATAATTTTGAATAAAATTTTGTGGCTTGCATGTGTCATACAAAATTCTACTGGTTCCTATGTACACCTAATATACAGCAACAATATGTAGTTGATACCGAATAATAATATCTTCACCCCTTTCTTTTAACATAATTTATTAATACATTACTCTCCTTCTCTATAGGTCAAAGCCACATGCCACGGTCTCAGTGCTGCTTCCGGAAAGATTGGTGCGGGTGTTGCTGGCTACCTTATCCCACCATTCCAGCGCAATGTTGGTGTACAAGCGGTGCTCTACCTGTGTGCTGGAGTGTGTGCTGCTGGTGGATTTTTAACCTTCTTGGTTCCTAACTATACGGCCGATAATGTAGAGTCAATCAAAGCAGAGCAGCTAGTCAAATTCAATTCCATTGTAGATAAATGCTTGGCAAGAAAGGAGGCAGCTGTAGAGTTTGACCATCCTGAAGTAGTTCATCCGGCAATTGACTCTACGGACTTGTATCAGTCCAAGAACCAATGTTGATGTATTACTATCTTGAACCCTAATGTAAAAATAACAGTTGATTGGGTTCACATACATTTTTTAATAGTCGTTATATACATAGAAATGCAAATCGCTTGGCCGATTGAAATTCTTATTTAGACATAATTAGTATCATCTTGCTTTATTATTAATTTTACCCCCAGAAAAATACATTCCCGGCGTTTGGGTACGGCTGGAAAAAAAGGCGCCAGGTGCAACAATTTGGATTAAGATGCAAATAAAAAATAACAAATATATTATGACTTTTCGTATCACATTGTGCAAGTTGTCACACTCGCAGTTGGGATAGTTCCCGGCAGTCACGTTAACCAAATCAACAATAATAATTATGAGGCATCGATGACTTTGAAATGGGTATCCCTCCAATATTATACCAGACAAACAATGAAGGAACAGGTACAACAGAGCTATATTATTATGCCATAGTTCATAGAATTATAATAATATCAAAACAATAATATGCATATGTCCTAACTGAGCCTCCTAATTGGTACATAAGTCCACTACTATACAGTCCTTAGATCTGGTATTCTTTTGTTACAGCAACACCCAGACTTTCAATCAGTGCAGACAGCTCTTTGACCACAATCGTGGACTCTATTTGTCCTGCCCTGCCCCGCCCAAGATGGTCCCTCCAGGCCTCAACTACCACCACTGCATCTTGCAGAGCATCAACCAACGTTTGGTGCGTTTGTCTTTCCTTCTCTAATTCAGCTTCCCATTGGGCGACATGAGTGTGCCCCTTGGCTATGCCTGCACGGAGAAGAGCATTCTGAAAAGGGACAGGAATGAGGTTGGAATAATCAGCCTAGTAAAATACTTGATACCTATATATATCCTGATATATAATATAGCCTGTATGTAATATTTTGTTAGGATACAAAGAGAAAGAAAGGGACAGAAAGGTGCGGTAAGCAGGAGATGGAAAAATGCATTGGTATGTACCGGAAAACTTAAAGTTTCCATGCTAACTATACCATAGTTAACAGTTACACAAAAAGAACACATTACTACCACAACTATTTACCCTAAAGCACTTATAACCTATATTCAAAACACAACAGAGATAACTTCACACTGCTAAAACTAAAGACATATCAGTATCGAATAAATAAAATAATAAAAGCAACAAATGAGTTAGAGAAAAGGGAAGACAGACCTCAATCCTTAGACCATTTAGTTCACGTTTGTGAATCTGCATCTCCAGCGAGTCCTTAAGACCAATATTTACTAGTACAGCGCCACTCTAGTAAAAGCAAACTCAGTGAATTGAGTGTACAACTACTATAACAAACAAGGTAAACGCCTGTGATTTTGTTTTTAAATACCTTTTCTGTAATATATATAAACATACATATATTTATATGTATATATGTATGTTTATATATCATGAAAATAAATAGGTATAAAATATTAATATAGACATGTTGTTATATACAGATAGGCATAAATATATTTACAGTATAAACACGTAGGAGTATATATATATATACCTATGTTTACAATTTTTGGCACTGTATACGTGCGTATATGCGTATATGCAGACAATAGATAAATGAAAGTGGAATGGCATAGATACATGAACTCTTGAGGCAATGAAACTACAACCCAGTACAACAACAGCAACAACAACACCAAACTACATCAACGTACTTTATCATTTGTGCCACGTAAATTGGTCTCCCAAACTGATATATCTAATGATTCATTGACAGTGGTGTGTGTTCTATTGCTCCTACGGTTTGGTCTTACGCTCCTTGTATCTGTATCACATACTTCATATCAGTAGATGCATATGCAAGGGTAGACAACTACGCAAATACTAACATGTACAGTCATATATATATGTATGAGTATGTGTATATTTATGTGTATGTGTATGTGTATATGTATGTGTATGTGTGTGTATATATTTATGTGTATATATGTTTGTGTATTTGTATTTGTATTTGTATTTGTATTTGTATGTGTATGTGTATGTGTATGTGTATGTTCAGAGGCATATCAGTAGGTGTTCGTGGGTTTAAAAATATACATCTTTTGTGTTCGGTTTATACTTGCTATATCTCTCTTAAAACGCATATGCATATGCTCTATACTTCCATCTAACTATAGCTCTTTGACATATACATACACAACTGAAGGAGCTAAATATTTCTTAGATACATAAGAAAGTAATGTAACAAATATTGCAAGATGTACTAGGGAGGAACTACAGTACCTGATAAACTATAACCACGAGTCATTAAGGTGCGTTCCACTGGTGTAAGGTTGTTTCTCAGACGAGGTGTAAGTTGTGGAGCCTCAGCGGCTGGAATATCTGAATTTACGTCTATGGACATATCGGCAACATGATTAACTAATTCAGGATCATCTTCCCCACTTGCCCTGTTTGTATTTGTTTCTAAATCGCCAGTAGTAGTTGTGCTACTTAATTCTATATTTTCTCGTTCTTTTCTTTCCTTTTCGGCTAAGGTTCCTATGGTAGTTTCAAGCAATGCTTCCGATACAGCTAAGGCTGTGCTAGCTTCAAGCAATGCTTCCGATATAACAACCTGTGGAACTTTCCCCAATCCACTCTTCGGGGCTTTATCAATTTCTGACTGGAAACATTCTGCAAACTGGATAGTATATAGAGGTTAGAATGAAGAAACAGGCGATAGATAATGAGGGCTATATAGGGTGGAGTGTATAAAAGCAAAGGTGTCGGATTGTCTGTATGTAGATATATGACTAGGCTTATCTATCTATCCACCTCATATACAGGATTGAATCAGAAGTACAATGACCTAGGTATTACACTACATAGATATGCCTTTGGATTTCTTAACATAAACAATGGATATGGATATATTAGAGAGCAAGCTAGAAAAATATAAAAACAACTAAGAGGGAAAAGGTATAATAAAGCTAGTGAGAGGTAAACTGAGGAGAGAAATAAGTTAGTAGGACAACAAGAGAGAAAGAGGAAGAGAAATATAGAGAAATGTATAGGCAATATGCAACTATATAAAGAATTATATATATATGCATGTATAATATACTATACATAACAAATACATATAATAGGCAATTGGAGAAAGTGGGGGTGGGTGGGGACCGGTCCAGTCCAATACACAGTGCTACCACAAAAACTAACCTGCTGACAGCTGGCACTGTCACTAAAGCTCAACAGATAAACTTTGTTGTCGCGCGGGTGGCGAAAGGTAAAGTATTTGCTATTAACCAATCCTGGCGCTATGTCTGAGGTGATTTCATATTCTACAAGCGGCTGTGCTTATGTTTGTATTTATGTTATTTTGATGTGTACGGTGGAAGTCTTGTAAGTGGGTTGGGTAATGGATGTAGGTGTCTGTATATATTAGGTGCATGTATGTGTTCATATGCTTATATAAATTCAGATATACGTATATCTATCTGTCTATTTGTATGTCTACGCAAATATGTGAGTACAGGCACGGTCTTAAAGTTACAAGTGTACGTATAGGCTATGTATACGTGTGAGGATATGTAATTGTGTATGGATGTAGATTGGCAGAAAGATACACATACATGCAAGCTACATGTCTATCAAGCATATGTTTTATTGATATATAGATGTTAACTCAACATGGGATAATAGTAATGACATATAATGTTAAGAAAAAGAATATTTGTTCACTTTGAATATTTGTTTCTTTAGTGATAATTATTTAATATTATCGACCATTACTATTGCATATGTAATATGAAGAAAGAGGCAGCCCAACCTATCTCTACTTTTTTCTGATAGATATCAACATCCTATAAAAACAATAAGTATTAATCTAAACAAAGTATGCAACTAAGAGTATCTAAATCCAAAACGAATAAAATCTATATAAGCTATATAATCATAATCAAGCAGAATCATTGGTGTCACAATCCAAGGTATTATTATTAATTAATGTCCCAGTCCTAACTATCAAGTAAAACCTCACTCTAAAACGCTTCTTACCATTTAGAGGTTCAATACACGGTAAACAAAAAACTCATAAATATTACTAAAACACATCAAGTCTTGTTACAATATTATTGTATTATTTTATTTTTGTATTTTCATACCATCATACTATTATAATATCACAGTATTATACTATTATACTATTACACTACGAAGTTTTCGGCCAAATACTTACTTCATCACAAGAGAAGGAATAACATGAAACATACATACCGTTTCTTTATCCATAATCTTCATAATCGCATAGTGAAAGTTTGGATCCCGCACTAGAACAAGTCGTGAATGACCCACAGATATCGGCTCCCATTGCTGAGAGCTTCCTAGTTGAAGTAACCGGATTTGTTTGGCGATGAGTGTAACAGACATGTTGGGGCTTGAAAGAGGATTGAGAGAAGAATGAATTCGTATAAATTTTTTGTTATGGAAAAATAAAAGAAAAAATGGCTATAGTAAGTTTATAAATAAATATGGATAGCGTCCTATTATAATAAAAATATATAACTAATGGGAAAATAAGGAAAAGGTCAAATAAATAGGAAGAAAATGAGAATGGGTATATGTGGTTGACTGGAAGGAGAATAAATGAAGAAGAAGGAGGTATGAAGTGAAACTTTCCTAGGATGCTTTAGTATTCGGTATTGGTTGAATATATACGACCCATTGACCTTCAACTTATAGTTACCAATCGTACACAATTGACATTGCGAATACACCTTATATGTAACCATTATGCCTACGCCTTACGCATTTAAAGATCAAGTACGTATATTTATCATGAAACTATAATATATCATGAATCCACCTGAACCAGTTCAGATATATAATGGGAGATAATGAATTAGGTGTAAAAGCTCAATATCTTTCACTAACCTCTGAATTGAAGCAACCGGATACATGCAGGGCAATTGACTTGCTGTTCAGATGCCAATATCCATAAATTAATAACAGAGTAACCAAATGAGGTACAGATGCGAATTTTACTTATAAATAAAATGCAATATACTGTAGAAAATAAGAACTACTAGGTGACGTTAATGAAAGATAGTGGGCATGTAGTTGTACACACAAAAGTTAATCAGTATTTAGTTAGAGCTTATTGGTAGCAAGTTAATTCTCTAGTGTGCCTTTTATTATATGTATCACAAGGAGCTGTACTTAAAATGTAACTCATAAAGTATATTCTAAGTTTTATATGCACTATCGTATTTCGCTGTTGTTAGGTAAAGAGTTTTTGGTTGTAAACCATATAAAATCGTTTAGAAATAGTAGTATCTGGGCTACTAAATTATATTTGAAATTTTTCATATAGTAATATATAAGCCAAACCTTTCAATAATTCCGGTTCAAGTTCATGTTGCTGGTCAAGAGAAATAGATGCTTTTAATTTCTTACTAGACGCTGTGTTGTATATGTGATAACTAAGATCTAATTGTGGTTGCGGATGGCTACGGTATTGTTAATATTAGGAGAAGCAACATCAGGCTTGGTTAGTTGGCCTTCTAATAAAATATCTGGGTAGTATACCTCAACTTCTTTAGAATCTATAGAAACAATATGAATACATAAAAATGATACATTAAATTCCGGAATATGCTTATTTATAACCTAGTATTGATAATATTATTTGGCAACTGAACATTGGTATATGCCTCAGTTGTTCCAGTCCCTTTATTATTTATTGTGAAGCCCTGTATTAATAACTCAAAACCATCTGCCGAATTTTTATATCTAGTATCTTATTGGTTTTATAGTTTTAGCGTGGGGTTATTTCAGTGAATACTTTGAATTGGTTGGCCTTATGGTAAGCTCTGCACCAATAATAACATAAATCATTCCCAAAGACCCCTCTATTAATTAATAAACATAATAAATAAAGGACTGAACCGCAAAAAAAAAATTGAACGCTTGGGTTCCAAAACTACCTCTTGGACTGTTCTTGGCCTAATAGTAGTCCATGCTATTATGGCCACCAAAGAAGAAAACATTTACGTGGAAACAAGCTTCAACAAACTTTTGACCGCTTTAAAGGCTGGGTTGGTCGTGGCCTTTGCTAAAGGGTCTGCAGCTTGCCGTTGGGTCGGGACCTCTTTTACAATGACCTCACCATTTTCTATGGCATCCCAAACCCTTACATACCAGTACCTTACTTTGATATGTCTCGTTTGCTTGAGCAAGCAGGCCTTCTCGCACATTCACATGGCACTTTGATTGCTCCCATACGCGGTGACTGGCTGGCATTTGATCCCTAGGTAATCCAATAATGATGTAATGTACAATATCTGTTGGGCGCATGTATTAGGGCCATAAACTTACTTTCGGTCGAGCTCTGTACACATACACTCTGCTTCCTGCTGAGCTAATCCACTAGGGCCACCAGCAAAGCAAATATCATATCCAACGTACTCTTTGCATTGGTCAGGCTGGCACCCAAATTTGCATCACTTTAGGCCAGCAGTTCCAACGATCCTTTGGAATACACAACTCCATTGTCCTTGCATGTGTCAAGGTACCTTACATGCATGCACATGTTTCAATGATCCAATCTCGAAGGAAAACTTAAAGCGATATAAATGGCGGCTCGCGCCGATCTGGCTTTCCATAATAGGCAACCTAAGGCACTAATAAGTTGTAACGTCAGGTGGTTCTTTCCCTATTGAGATGTCCACCAATTTTACATGCTCAGGCAGAATCAGGCTGTGTATTGGCCTTCCAGTTTCCTGGCCGTATGAACTTACCAGCTCCGGAATGTATCCACGTTTGAAGAGCTTGATACTGCCGTCAGATCATTGCTTAATTGAATAACCTAGGAAATTTGCTGAAAACCCAATGCAATTTTCTCTCTGGCATCTTCAGAAACCACTAAGAAATCATCTGCGTAAAGTATTAGAAATAGGACTAGTATCTGTTGTATTGAGTTCTATCAGGTAATTTTTGTCAGGTAAAGGGCAAACTAAAGCTCTCGTTAGCTGCTCTTGAATCACTGCCTGCTGTTCAATGGATACCAAAGCTTTTAACTTCTTACTCGGCGGTTTATTGTTATATAATAACTGTGATCTAAATGTGGTTGTGCATATATAGTTACGGTATTATTATTGTAGGAAGAATGAATTTCAAACTCAACTATTTGGCCTTCCAGGAAAGTATTTGAATTATCTACTTCAAACTTCGTAGACAACTATAGACATGGCATTAAAAACATAAATCACATAAATTAAACAGTAAATGCGGACGGCATAAAACTATCAATTTTGATGACTGAGAACAGTGCTTTGTATTGGTTGTTTTTTTACCTTTTAGACATACCCAATCTTAGCTTAAGGTGCTATAAGCAATCATCTAAATGGGATCAATCATAAAAAATTTCTTATTAGCTAATGCAATTCATGACAGATCACGGAGACCCACTAGGATTATCTGATTTTACCACGATTATCTTATATTGTCATGTCCTAATTTGGATGGCTCGGTCTTGCATTATTGAAAGTAAAAAACCTGGGATCGCCGGTGGCTGTAGAAATCTCAGTTTTCACTTTAGTTAGATACTTTAGAACTCTCCTGCTAGGCCCTGAGTTGTAATGTTTCTTTCTCTCAACTCTCTGTTCCCGTTCAATGATCCGAGTCTCTCGTCTTTGTATCACCAACGGTAGCTCTTCTTCACTGGAACTTGAAGATACATCTACTTTTTCCTTGATGGGCAAACGCCCCGACATCCCCTGATGTCGCCTATAACTTTTCTAAATAAATGACCGGCTAAAAAATACTCTAGTCTTAAATCAAAATAAAATAAACACTTAATCAAAAGACTTT